>CAKNWT010297025.1:0-12628 GCA_932066315.1 Andricus coriarius | reverse complement strand
AAACGCTCTATGCACCTAGCGGCATTTATCCTCAAGTACTGAATGTTGCAAATCAGAAATTTATTATCAAAAGAAGTATTTATTCATAATGATTCATTCATTTTTCATGAACTTACCTAATAAATGGGGGATTTTCCAAATGATCTTGGGCTTCCTGTTTTCCCAACTTATTTGAAAAATTTCCATACACAATAGAAATATTTCCTACAAAAACGATACTTCACTGAGAAAAATGGATTATACCCGGTAATTAAAAATATGTTACCGGATATAATCTTGGACTATTAACTATGGGACAGCGATCCAGATTATTAGAACTACAATCTATAGATATTAAGAAATAGATATTGCAGAATAAGATCTTGGATTATAAAACTTTATAATCTGAGATAATAAAATCTATAATCCATGATTTTAAAATCTAATATCCATATTAGAATCCTGGTCCATTAGATAACCTCAAATATATATAATAATTTGTGCAAACGTATTTATAAACCTGTACAAAATTTTTATAGACGAGTTCGGAAGTAGAACTGGAAACACATTTCAATTTTTTAAAAACACAATAAGCAGGAAAGTGGCTATTATCATAAGACTACAAACACGAAAGTAAAGGAGGCTAAGTTTCTGTACTTGTACCAGTGGCAGTGATGTGTGCTGAAAAGAAATATAAACTTACCCATTTTCTAAATCTAAATCCTATGTGATTTAGCACTAATAATCATTTCATAACTTATTTATAACCTTTTCAATGGAAACGCATGCATATGACAAGTGCCACGATGCGACGTATCGTCTGAGACTACACAGACGCCTGCATATTTTAAAATTTGAGATGTTACATTTTAATGCCTGAAGATGATAAGAATCTAACATCTAGAGATTATATTTGTTAACATCTACATATATTAGAAAAATATTATAGATTATACGCGCTAATATATTTTTCTATACGGTGTATTATTCTTTAATTCTATTATCCAGTTCGTATAATCCATTTTTCACAGTGTTGTCCACAAATATTGGAAAAATAGTTTTTTCAATTTTAACAGGAAAAATACCAATAATGTAGAAAAAGTTCCTATTATATTTCGGGTTATTTCCCACTTTCTACTAGTAAAATAAACTGAAAAGTAAGAAAATTTCCAAAATATTATACGGGTTTTTTTTTTAAGTGATCGGGAGAGTCACTATACACAATGGAAATATTGCTTTTAAAAATGGTAATTTTCACTTAATGATGGAAAAATGTACAATTTTGTTGGAAAATAAATTTTCTCATCCAAAATAGGGAATTTCACTTACAAAATTGTTGGAAATATTCCCGAAACTTGGTTCAGTGTACTTCGTACTACTGAACTTTTCAGTTGAGTGAATTTCTATTATATCAAGGGCTTTTCTTGGAAGATTGTTATCAAGCAATAAGAAGAAGCTCTCTAGCATTAAGAAAAAACGAAAAAAGACTCCATTTCACCCATAAAAATGCATAAAAAAGGCTATAAAAAATCTCAGAGGCAACTTGAGTTTCTATCAGCACGTGTATGCTGCAACGCCTACCTAACGAAGCGAAGCTTCGGGCCCTAATGAAGCTTCGTTAGTCCCCAAGCAGTAGGTAATTTATTATTCGTTCGCGTCAGACTTGACGCAAATATCGGTTTATTTTTGTTCAGTCTGTCGGCGAATGTGTGTCGCGACCCTTTTTGTCCGGAGGTCGCCACTGGTTCGACAAGCGAGGGCTGATGGGCACGCCTACACATGATTTGGGATATAATTCCGGTTATGTAGTATATACCACCTTCCGCGATTTCTTCTCACGTATACATATACATACAATATACTCACATATGAATATAATACGAATGTGTAGGTGCGCACTTATGTTTGAGCGCATGAGGGCGCAATCTTCCTCGAGTGGATAACGCCCGCTACCAGTTCTCGGCCGATTTCTAGCAGCACGCGCAAGGGCGTATCAAGGGCATTCGAATAAACGCCCCAGACGACCCCTAGGTGGTCCAGGGCGTTGTTGGGAGGTTCACGTTTATAACCTGCAACGGCTCTTGGAGCAAATGACACGTTTTCTCATGTCATTGAAATTTTAACCCCTTATTTCTGCTCGAGAAGAAACGCTGGAACAGAAAAATAATTATTAGGTGGAGAAAATGTCTTAAAAAAGATTAGATTACGTTAAACATTGAAAAACACAAGGGTGTCTTTGTACAATGCTTAAGGGCATATGCCTAGAACCTTGTACTTTTATGTCCCTCAAAAATATTTAACTAATTTTATAAAATCAAAAGGAATTTTTCTTTCGAGGTATCTATTATGGTGTAAAGGATGCTGTCAAAGTGGTTTTAAATAGATTAATACTCTAGATCAAAAGTAATTCAACTTTGAATGTTCGATTTTTAATGTAGTCAGCTTGTCCGGATCCACATTTTCTTATTCTTTTTATGCCTAGAAACTATGGCGATAAAAAATAAGGTTAACCAAGCCAGAATCAGCTTTAGTCCAGAAAATTTTTTATTTTCTTCAATCCAAACATAATTTATTTGGAAAAGCAAGCTAGCACACTTTACAAACCTATTAAAAATTCAAATGAATGTAATAATAAAGGGGAGAAACTAACCAAAAATATTGTGCACATTTTCTTCTTAATGGAATAGTATTTCGAAAAAATAAATTGTCTGCGTATAGAATTTAAAAACGATATGTGACTGTGCTTACCGAATGAACACGTATTTATTAATTTAAAGCAAACAAATTTTTTTTAATAGGCTCGGCCGTTATGAAAAATGGGAAGAAAATGAAACCGATTTAACCTGAATTTGCTAATTCACAAATCTCGAGTGACGCCACAGAAAAAAACTAATTTATTCTTGGATACAAATTCAAATAATACTTAATTTCCTTTCAGAATTTTATTTTTATTTAAAATTTTTTTTCCACCAACAGTCAAATGTTTTTTAATAAAAAAGTATATTCGATAAATTGGTCTCTTGCACATAAATAAATATTTGAAAATCATTAATATCTATTTTTAAGACAGCAATTTTCATCTATCAATTACAGTATATATTTAATAAGTACCTTTACTGCCGTCCAAACAAGAAAAGTAGTAACTACACTTTGGGAGTCCCCTGTCACCCTAACCTCACATTTTTAATTTGTACTGTTTACAAATCACATTTTAGCTTGCTTATCATTAGAATTTTAAATAGCATATATTGTATTGTAGATACGATTATACTTTTCTTATTTGGATGGCAATTTAGCTATAATATAACGAAATTTTCCATGTTTTCCACATATGTCCGTAAGGATTATGAAATTGTGCAAGAGGGCCAAAAAATCTTAAAATCTTTTACAATTTGGTTGAACGGTGATTAAAAATTTGATGAAGTAGTCCTTGCAGTTCCATATTAAACAGTCAAAACACGATTTTGAAAAGTGATGTGAGGTTGAAAAAAAACGGGAAGGAAGAAAAAATTTGTTGGTTTATGATTTGTAATGATAAAGAAATTTTAATTGCTTACATCTACAAGCATTTAAATTTTAATTGCTTAAAAGTGAACTTTTTTACAATCTATGTGTGGATGGTTTAAAGAGTTTGACCGCGTGAATTTGAGCTCATTTTTAATTTGCAAAAACATTGAAATACTGCCTAGTTCCAGCAGTTTTAGAGATTAAGATTTAATTTATTTTAATTTGAAAATTTAATAATTTGACATAAAAAAACATTATCATTTTTTAAATTGGATCACTTGTAACAGTTCCAACTGAAATAACGTCGGTTTGAAATATTTGAATTTTCTGTTAAGTAATTATGGAGTTCAAAAAATATTGAGAATATTTTTTTATCATTACCATTATTATACCATGGAAGCCTTTTGGGATAGCGCTAATTCAATATTTAATATCATAATAATTATGTGTATACGAAATTTTTTTATAATATTCAACGGTTTAGAAATGTTTCGCGCGTTTTTCTATTAAATATGAACAAAATTATTAATAGGACTTTTGGGCTCTAAAAAAATGTGCAAGGAGTTTTGATGAGTGGAGACACTTCTTAAAAGTTAATTTTTTAATTTATAAATTTAGGATTTTTAATTTCTTGAATTGAATTTAATTTTCTATGAACCATGCTTAAAAAAGTAATTACAAAAATGAAAGATACCCATGATTGTATTATTATTAGTCTGAAGGTAGCTTACAAGTTGATAACTAAATATTACTAATCTACGTATCCAAGCAGATACATGAAACTATTTAAGGCTTCTCGTTCGATCATCGAAGTTAAGCAGCGTTTGTCTCGGTTTTACTCGGATGAGGGCCGTTGTACTAGATGGAGTATTGAGTTTATTAACTTTTAAGCTGCTTTCACTCTATAACTAATAATAGTCCAATAATCCAATAAGAAACAATAATCAAATAAGAAATACCTAATTTAGTTTTGAATTTTTTTGAAAACTCTTGAATTTCAAGAAAATGACATTTTACCGCTTGCTACATTTTAGAATCCCTTCTGCGGTGGTTTTGTAGTCTTTTTCAATTTCGGGACTATTTAAGAATTACGTAATTCATATCTTTATAATCCTAAAATATGCTTACAGGGAGGGGGATGGTGGTAAAAATGTCAAAAATTATGCTTACGCAATGCTTGAACGACTCCTCCTTAAATTTCAGAAATACCTGCTATTCTTCGAAATTAGTGCATAAGGTTTTCTAATGATATTCTGCTAGATATCAAGCTATTCAAAATATTAAAATTGACTCAAGATTGGATAGAATACTGTATAATTTCCAACCCCCACTTTCAACTAAAAAAATCGTCAAAAAAATTATAATTATAACTTAAATTTTCTTTAATTTCTAGTTTCTCTGTCATTTTGAGACCAAAAAAGTAATAATACACCACTAACTTGTCAGTTTCCCCTAATTCACTACAAATTACCCTAGACCCTTTTTTTATTCCCTTAACATCTCGTTCACCGTGAATCGCTTTTCTGCCTCTTTTCTGGTCGCACATGGCGGGACGTGACAACGTGTACGATGATCGAGCGGTTTGGCTAATTAAGAGGAAGTAGGATCACTCCTCTTTTTTTCCCCTTTCTTTTCCCTGTCGTCTCTTACAGTGTCTGTCGATTTTGGCTCTTTCACGAGAAACCACCACATCTGCATGGTTATGGTTCGTTATAATATATCTTAACACAGATGACGATGATATGTTTTCTCTGCAGTTTGTGGCGAGGACAATACGTCGAACATCTGCGAGGTGAGCATACGGTGGAAGTTGCGGCTCAGACATAAACCAAAAACTGTAGCTGACCATGTGCTAAGGATGTACGGGTTAGCGTTAAATTATCCTCTAATCTCAAAAGGATTATTTTTCATCAGGAAACGGGTTTGAACATTTGGGCTACGTTCAACCCTTTCAAATTACCAATTTTCAAGTCTCAATTCTTCTTAGAAAGGGGAGTTGAAACGCAATTGCTTTCTGCTAATACGGTGCTTTGAAATTGGAACTTCCTAAAACTTCAAGCGTTACAAATTTCAAGCCCATATTTGTATCTGCCTTAAAAGTACGAATAACAAAATCCAAATCCTTATAACTTGAGAAAGAAATAAAATCTGTGTATATAATTAAATAAAAATAATAATTTTATAAGTACTACTTAAAAAATTACCTTCCCTACATTATGGCATCAAACCCCATTTTTATGTATAATAAACACATTTGAGTTTATACTTTACAAACTATAAAGCAGTTCTATGACTCCTAATGTTTCTTTTAAGTGAGAGAAACTTTTCGCTGAAATCTTTTATACGCGGATTCCTGAACAGCAGGAAATAAAGTACCTTAATTACTATTGCTCACCTTAGGATTCTAGATTAACAAAACTTAATACAATAAACACAGATATAAATCAAATACATCTTCGTAGTAAAATACCCCCTTTTCAACTCGGCCCATAATTGCTTTTCAGGGAATAGGATGCATTTCAAGAAGAAATATAACAGTTTCGTGTAGATGGTATCAAACAAAAATTTGGCACTTTTTCGTGGCGCTTAATATCCTTTTTGGGACCACCGAAAAGGTCATTACCATTCTCGGCAGCAAAAATCACTAGGCATTAAGACAGGGTTCTTGAGGGCATTAAGGCCCTGATGTGAATCACCCTTAACTCGCGTCTTCCCCCTGGAAGGCGCGTTTTGCCTTCCACGAAGAATCGTAAAAAGAATCCCAACGATATACACGCGTCCGGTCGCTCGCGGTTTATAAAAAGCACCAAACTCACCGAGGACCTGTTACGAATTTAATAACACATTAGGTCGCCTAATGAGTTGAGCAAACACAGTAGAAGGCTCTTTTGGGACTACTCAACGGAACCTTCTCGAAAAAAGGTACCGCTCGAACAAAGGAAAAGTCCTGCTTCTTGTTGGCATCCCCATGCTACGAGCTCCACCCACTCCGGGCTCGTTACCATTTTTTAACCCTAGAATCTTTCGTCGGTTAAATGAAATCTAGCTGCCATGATGATCACAGGTGCTGTTGCTATGTGAAAGAAAAGGGGAGACCTCCATTGCGATAGAAAGAGTTAATACTGCCCGGAAAAAATGTCCTTGAAACTTCTACGGAAGTGAAAAAAATTTGGATTGACAGAAGCAATTTGTCATTACAAATTCCTAAACTAATAATTAGAATGTTATCAATTTCTAAATATAACTTACCTATGTCTAGTAGCTGAGCGGGTAGACGATAGAGTAACCGATCGACTATCGGTTGACCTGGGTTCGAGTCCCAGCGGAGCGAAAGAAGACCTTTTTTCATAGAATATTTTCGTGAATTTATATCATGGATTTAAAGCCGTTTGCCAAAAACGGACTTAACCACTGAAATGTCAATTTCGAGAAAAATAAAAAAAGTGAATAAACATAAACAGGAATTATTAATTATATAAATACTTAAAAATTCGGCCAATACACTCTTTTATATCGTTTTTACTGGGTTTAGAAACCGATTTTCAATCAAAATTGATAAAAATGTTCCTTAAAGAGGAAATGGGTTCTAATTAATATTTCTGCTAAGATCCCTTTTCCACGATGCATATTCAGTTGGCGTTTTCGAAAAATTATAACATATTTTTTTACTTGCTTTTCTTTCTGCATATTATTTTAATTTTCCTAAATACTTTCTTGTCTTACGAGTTTCGACATTTATAATTTTTTTAATTTGCTTCATTTACTTTTAAATTATATATGACGGGTCTTTTCAAGAGAGTTGAAAATATCAAAATTTTCAACTTGAAATATATTGATGTACGATATACTGAAGCTATAGGATCTGTACATAAATTATATTGATTATGCAATTACAGCAATATAGTTATACTTAGTACCCTCTAATTCCCTTCACCCTCAACATAAGGAAAATTACAGATTTCGTTTAAGAATTTATTTTCCCTGTTTCAATAAGCCAATCTCACTTATAACACGATACAAAATCTAATTATTGATTTCTCTTGAAATGAAGATAAGAATATATCTTTTTATTTATGATTGAAATGATATAGTGTAAGTAGATACACTTTTCAGGATTTTTTTATTTTAAAATTTTTCTTCTTATTTGTTTGCAGGAATGAATCTACAATTTTAATATTTGCTTTTAGTCTTTTTACTAATACTTAGGCCGCGGCTATTTGTACCAAAATTTCGATACGAATAGCCGATTTTTTTCGGTACGAATACCGGGACTTGAAAGAGGGAAATTTAGGTATAATAATAGCTGGATTTTTTCGGTCCACATAGACACTGCCTAATACTTGATAGGTTTCACGTAAATACAGAATCATGAACAGAATTTTACTTTGCATGCTTTTTTTTTTATTGCATTACCAAAAGCATGAATTTTTTAAAACTGAGGTTTAGTAACATTTTCGAATATTGTGAAAGGTTCTATTTGTGTATAGAAATATAATAATAGTGACAACAACAAATCTTGAAAATTTCAAAACGTGGGGAATTAGGGAAATGATTTTTTCCCCCAAAAAATACAAGTTTTGGATGATTTAAAAAAAGATGGAATAATTTTACTTTTTTGGCCTTCCTCAAATAACTATAATTTTGAATTAAAGCTAATAAAAGCCCGGAAATAAATAGTTTAACAGATAAAAATTATCATGTATTTGAAAAGCATTTTTAAAGCCAAACAAAAGACTTAGTATACAAAAAAACTGAACTGAAACCCAGTTTGTACCGAAGAGTCTGATATAGGAAAGTATATCATTGTTAATTTTGAATAGATCTTTTTGTAAATTTATAACAAATTTGGCTTTCAACATTTAGGATGAAACAGATTCGCGACGATCTAAACTTTTTTTTGATCATGTGAAACATTTAAATCTTTTCATAATGAAATCACCGATCATCATCCATTAATTTATTATTTATTAAATATAACATTATTCAATACAAATTTCACAAATTAGGACAATTTTCTATTGATCGTTGATAATATACGGACTTAAATGATAATTTATATAAAATCAATAAAGATTATTATTGTTTAAACTTATAAGTACACTGCAGTCCCGCTTTATCATCCGTGTCGGGGGTACCCTCAATGGCCTCGATGATAAATCGGGACTCTCTAAACCGTTCTTCTTCTTCTTGCTCGTGGCTTCTTATAGTGCCGAGTCGTAAGCATCGCAAGACCGCTGACCTTTCAAGAGCCTCTCTCTCGCCCCCTTGCACTACCTTTTTTGATATATCGGGAACTGATAAAGCGGGACTCCAGTGTAATATGATCGAACGAAGCGTCGAGGCGCACCAAATATATTTTATCTATGCTGACATGATTTCTGTCTTCTGTAATAATAATTAAGTAATGTTTCCACTTTCCTTTAACTTTTCAGTCACATATCTAACAATAATAAATATTTGGAAGTTTTTTTCGTAAAAAATAGTGAAATAGAAACAAGAAAACCGAGGGTTGTATCGTATATTATAATATAACGATATAGTAGAACGTGGAATTTCTTGGTTAGCAAGCAAAACGCAGAAATGATATAAGTTTGCATCCAAGTTTTCAAAAATTATAATCATTAGAAAAATAATCCTGCTATTAACTCAATTCATTCTTATTTCAATTAGTCGTTTTAAACGTCGACTGTGAAATCAATCATAAATTGAAAACATCTGTCAAAATTATTCCTATTTAATTATCGCTATATTCAGACATCCAACATTTTGATTTCAGCTATCGACTGCTTCGCATAATATAGAATCAAGTTCAGGTGAGTTCCTATAAAGTATTATATGGAACCATGTCCACTTGTATCAATATTGAGGTTTTGACTTTTGTTGATAAAATAAATAAAAGCAGGTCATTCTGTAGCACGTATTACAATTTTATGGAATTATTTGGAATATTTACTATTGCGTAGAATTTGTTAATATTTTATTATGTCCCGCAGAACGGTATGCTGGTTTATTTTATTGCGAAAAATCAAGCTATCAAAAAATATACTTGGGTCCATCTACAGTACAACTGACTCAAACTTGATTCTTTATGTGGACTCACCCGAACTTTATTCCATATTGTATGGAGTAGTAGCTGTATAATATATATATTTTTGGTTAAAGGGCTTAAAATTGTGATTCATTAATAATAAAAGTAGATCTTTTTTATTTTCAATTTACGTCGAGACCCTACAGTCACAATGTGTTATCTTCGATTTCGCCAAACTGCATACTGATGATAAGAAGGGAATTTTTGTATCTGTTTCCCGCAAGAATGATCAGAATACTGATTTTATTATAATACAGAACTTGGTAGTTTAATTTTTAAACAAGATGACAGATTTGCAACTACAATGATGTATCAATAACTAAGAGAATGAATTTTTAACAAAGCAGTTCAACTTTTAACCTGGTAGTTGAATTTAAAACAAAAAACATGTATTTTCCTCCAAGAAAATTGATATTCTACTAAAAAAGAATAATTTTTAACATAATACATACATTTTCAACAAAAGAGATCAATTTTCAACAGAAATGATGAATTCTAAACCAAAAAAATGAATTCCGAACAACCAAGGTTAACCTTCACACAGGTAGTTGAATTTTCAATCAAAGAAGATAAATATTCAACAAAAAACGTATTTCAACCAAACAGATTTTAATTAAAAATCAAAAATAGTTCAATTTTAACAAAAAGATGAATTTTCAACCAAAACGATTTATTTTCTACGAATAAAGACGAATTTTAAACTAAAACAACAAAATAGTCAAATTTTTTAACTTTCAAAGAAGTAGTTACATTTTTGGAAGGAAATATTTTAAGCTATAGACATTTCTGTCGCTCTATAGAGTCTGGAATGCGGTTCTTTTTCATATCTTTTAGAAGATCGGTTCTTGGTCAACTTTAAATAAAAGTAATGTAATTTTGAAACCAAAAAATTCATTTTCGACAGAAGATGTGATAGCTGATATTTTAAACAAAAAATATTTTTAATTTAAATAAAAAACAGTTGATATTTTAACCAAATCAGATTTAAAAATTAAATAAAAAACAGTGGGATTCAATCACAAAAGACAAATTTTCAACTAAGTAGTTCAATTCTCAACCCAACAGTTGAATTTTTATTCTAAAAAGATCTTATATTCTATTTTTTATTTAAAATAAGAAACTTATTTAGCTGAAATATCAACTGTTTTTTATTTTGAATAAATTTTTTTTTGCTTGACATATCAACTATTACATTTTTTGTTGAAAATTCATCTTTTTTGGTTATAATATTACCTGGTTTTAAATTGAAATTTTTAAATTTAACTATTTTGTTGAAAATTCATTGCGTTTTGGTTTCAAATTAATTTAGTTACTTGAAAAGAAAACTATTCCCTTTTGGTTGAAAATTGACCTTTTTCAGTTAAAAATTCTACTATTTTGTTCAGGATTCAACTATTTTGTTAAAAAATTGTCTTTTTGGGTGAATTCCACTGTTTTATATTTAAAATTAGAATTATTTTTGGGAAGATATATCAGCTGTTTTTTATTTGATATTTGAAAATTTAACTATTTTGTTAAAAATTTGTTGTTTTTTGGTTGATAATTAATTTTTTTAATTTGAAAAATTAAGTGTTCCACTGTTAGTTTAAAATTTATATTCTTAGTGGAAAATTTAACTATTGGGTGGAAAATTCGTGTATTTTGATGAAAATTCGTCTTTTTCGGTTAAAAATTAATCTACATTAGTTAAAAAATCAATTTTGTGGTTGAAATTTATTGTATTTTGCTAAAAATTAATTTTTCTAGTTGAAAATTTGGCTACGAAATGTCTTGCTATCCTGGAATTCGTGATGAGTAGTCATATATTTTTCATAAACTTAGCTAGTCGTCCCGAATTTTTGGGACTAGTCCATCCCCTTTTCCAACTTCCCGAATTTTTCGGGACAACTAGACGCAGCCTTTAAAATAAGTGATTTCATCAGTGAGTCAGATTGTCTGATTTGAAAAGTAACTTTTGACAGATTCATCAGTCGTCGAATCGAGATTATTTTAATCAGTCAAAATTGACCTCTAATGAGTCACTTTTGTATGATTCAAATTTAGAGTGTAGATAACACCTCGTCCCCTATGGTTTTGGGGTCACGACATTGCTCTTCTTGTTTAAAATAAAAATATTATACAATCTTGAAAGAAAAGTTTTCAGCGAATCCATCTTAACGTTTTTAAATGATGAAAAGTGGTGTAGTCGTTTACCCCCCAGTATCGTATAAATACCTACAATATAAGAAGATTTAGAACAAGTCCTCAAGTTCGACAAGGAGGAAGCGAACGTCGGAAGGTTTTTCGGCGGGCATTTGGGGTGAAACGGTCACCCAACGTTCGATTCTCTCATATCCTCGTAATCGGATCCTTGAACTTTTATATCTTCACGACCGGACCATTCACGCTCGGCTTCAGCTGTTTCCGGTGGGCGTTTACGTGGAAACGGGTTCGCGATTCTCTTTGCCTCGAGAGCGATGCAACGACATAAACCCCTCCGGGTGTGCGGCAGAGAGCTTTCATAGGGTAAAAAAAAAGGAAATTCAGAAAGTTCAGGGGGCAAAAAGGGTGCCGCGGCGAGTCTAGATCTCAGGGGCGTAACCTGTGCACCCCAGCCGGGTTGACGCCATGGGTTGCCTCGGAGACTTGGGTGCCCCTATGTCGAATTATCATCGCGGGAGGTACTTTCCTTCACTAAACCTGATTGTAGTGCTCCCGTTACTTTCCACGTAGCACGTGCGATGGGTGGAACCCATTATAGGATTTGCTCAACTACTGATTCGTTGTTTGGATTAAATTCGATTTTGCCAGTTCCGAGCTGGATACTTTTGTATTCTTATAAGTCGGTTATTGACTATCAAACTTTTTGCCAGATATCCTGTTTATTAAATATAAAAAACTTTCATCGATTTCGATAACTTTTTTTTAGGGAAGTTATATACCCTTGAGCCGGAAAAAAATGTAGCAGGAAAATGTTCCCTAATTAGCAGAATATTTACTTTTAGAATTAAAATGTTAGATTGACTAGTATTATTATAAACGGAGTATAGCTCGCGGGAAACATTATGTTAGCCC
>CAKNWT010297024.1:0-11219 GCA_932066315.1 Andricus coriarius | reverse complement strand
ATGCCACCGGAAGCAATTCATTATTTTCTGAAAATCATAAGAATTGTAAATAATTTTCAACCTCGCTGGCATCTGGCCTAATTTTGAAAATAGGCAACCATTTTTCAGTCAAAATAAGACCTTCTTTCTCGTCTTTCCTCATCGAAAAACGACCGAAAAAACTTTTAAAACATAAATTTCAATAATGCAACTGAAAGTTATGCATTATTTTTAGAAAGCAAGGATAAGTTTCAACAAGATCCAACTTTGCTGACTTTTGGCGTCTTTTAAAAAATGGATAAGAGTTTGTCTTCAAACAAGACCTTTTCATTGATTCGACGAGTATTCTAAAGGAAAAGATATTTTCTAAGATTTCATATCTCATCGCTCAGTTGCCATGTGAACTTGCACCATTGATATTCACAACCTCCTGCAAATTTAAAATTCCTTTTTTACACACACACCCTCATCAGTGACAAAAGGATTGTTGTCCATTTAACGCATGCTTCCCATTCGTTAATCTTTAATTGATAATTACTCATTAATTATTAACTTTACAACAAATTCTTATTAGTATTTTCAACTCCATTTTTTATGAGGAATTCAAAAATATAAAAATGTACCTTGAGTACTGGGACACCCTGTATACACACTACATGAATATGCACCATATTTTTTAAACTAATAATTATTTACTTTACATTCAATAATATGTGCATACTGTGCCCCTTAATAAATTTTCGATTGAGTAAAAAAATATATTTACCTTTCCAAAAATTAAAGCGAAACGCCACACCTGGTTCTATGAGACCCCTGCACACATTCGTATCACTGCCGTTCGATGGGTCTGTCAGACCCATGTGTGGCGTTCTAGGGTTAATTTGTGGTTTTTGGTTCACAAATCAACTCAGTAAAATAGTAATCATTTCTCTTCAACTTGGTAATTGATGATCTTTTAATTTAAGTTCTGGCCCCTATCCGTGGCCCGAATAACAGTTTACAATATTTTTGTTGTGTTTTTTAATCAATCAATTCAAAATCTATATGAATTATATCAAGTTTCAACTCCTATCCGTGGTTGAAATACACTATATTATTGACTGCCAAATTCATCAAATTTACAAACGTATAAGCAAATTTTTATTTTGAAAAGTATACATTATATTGAATTTAGATCAATTAAAATGTATAAGGTAAGACTGACTTACATAGCCTTACTGACGAGTTTGGTGAGTCAGTCCGGCACGAAACTTAAAAAATTTAACTTTAATTTATTTAAGAGTAGACATCTTTTTTTAAAAAAATCAATTGTATAACACAAAAAAATAAACATTATCGACCCTAATGCCATCAAGAAATCTTCTTTTTACTTATAATAGTTGGGTCAATTAAAAACGATATCTTCCGAAAAAACAGCAAAGATGTCATCTAACTATATAACGGCAGTCTCATCCGATTACGGTTAATGGAGGGGAAGTATAGGGGCAGAAGTACCTCCATAAAACGCGTAGATTTCAATTTTGTCCTATTATTTTATAATACTTTCTTACTCAGTGTTTAATTCGAAATAACATTTTCTAAAAAATAATTGAAAATATGTGAAACAAAGAATTAAATTTCACTTATTTCAGAAAGGGCTCAATACTGCTTGTCGTTTAATATTCAAAACGTTTAAAAACGATCCGAGAGTAATAAGTAATGAAGAAAAGTCAAGTACAAAAATGCTTTAATAATCTCAATGACAAAAAATGATTTTCTACTATACAAAAACCTCCATAAAACGCACAGTTTTCAATTGTTACAATTGTATACTGATAATTTTTTACTCATGTCAGTTCTATATATGTAGAATAACTTTTCCGAAACAACAATTTAAAATATATAAAACAAATGATTAAATTTCACTTATTTCACAAAGGGCTCAATACTTCTCTTTATTAAAAATTTAAACCTTTTAAAAACTATATAAATCTGATAAAAATAAAGAGAAGCGGTGTTCAAAAACGCTTTAATAACCTTTGTGATATTACCTATTTCAAAAAGTGCTCGATCCTTCATTTTTCTTCTAAATAGAAAATACTTGAAAATCAGAAGGAATAGAAATTCTGTAAAGAAAAAAGTCAAGTGCAAAAACTTTCAAGTTGAAAGTGATTGAGTCTCACGGTGGTTGTATGAAAAATATTTGTTTGCTTTCTCCTTGAATTCATAATTTTTTTATTTTAAAAATGTGTAATTTTTAATTTTTCAATCATTCTTTTATAGCATATAATACATTCTTAATCAACTTTTAAAAAATGTTAATTTTGACTTCCTTTTCCTTAAATGTCTTGTTAAAAATCTAATAATAGTATTTTGAAACATTGCATAAGACTTGTAACCTTGTTTTATGCTGTCATATATTTATTTTTTATTATTTATATAGTAGAAGAGAATTATATAAGTATCCGAGTGATTGCCAAAAGGTAATTCATTTTTAGTCTCAGGCATTTTCTATGATTAATGAATTCTTTTTGAAAATATCTCTACTTCGTTTAGAAAGTACAAATAAAAAACAACATTTTTTATTATTTAAGATTGACATATATTACTAATATTGAATTAGAAAGGATAATAATGAAGAAGATGGTTTCGTATTTTAGATACGAAATTCTTGGCAATGAAAAAGACTAAAATCTAACGTCCGAATTTGAATCTTGGACGTTAAAGTGGAATTTAAATTTTGACTTATTTTGAATTCATTTTCTTAAATTTCAATATTTTAGGGCAAAGCATTTCGAAAAGCACTTTCAATTCTGTCCCAATTTGACAAGTAGTCTTTACAATTAAACAATATTCATAATTATGTGATATGATATGAAGTTGAGTATTATGTGACTGAATAACTTTTTCTATTATAACTAAGAATTCAAATATAATCTCGATAAGGAAATTTTTTAATTCTCAATTCTTCGATTACTTATTTTCTAAATTCTTTTTCACAAATCACATAAAAAGTCATTACCATAAAATAAAAATCTGATAGACTTTTCAATATAATTTACCAACCCGTTGCTTGCATCTCTTTTCTCAAAAATTATTTGAAAGTCGCTTAAACTCTAGAAAAATATTTATTACTTATCAGAAAGGATCGCTTAGTTTTTGAAACACTCTTTCATGAAAATTGAAAGACTTATTCCATTGACTCTGTTTTTAAAAATTAGTAGACTTTTCTTCTAATATTTAATCAAATTCCCTGAAATCTCAGCAGACTTTTCTCTCTATCCAGGAGTCATAGAATAGTCACTTAAAATTTAAGCAATTATTTTTTTCCATGTACGACTAATCAAATTCCTTTGCACGAGTCTGGTTCAATCAAATTCAAATATTCCTAAATATGCAATTAAATTCCTCAAATTATTTGTAATCGTTTTAAACCCTTTGAAATCCTTTAATTTTTTTGCAAATTATCTACAATGTGATATAATTAGATTGCTTTTTATTTTATAATGTTCATAACAAAGGATTTGTATAATGAAATTCTATGTCCCACTGTTTAGGCAATAAAGATAAACATTATGGTTCATAAAAATATTTGTATGTATAATCTCGAGACAACTATACGTTGACTCATAAAATAGACTTGTGTTCGCTATCATGGAATCATATATGGAGAAAAATTGATGTTTACCCGTAACATCCAGATGTTCAGGATTAACATATTTTATACTTATATATAGGAAAGCCATCTAGACGTTCAAAGTTAGTATATGTAGATATTAAAAAGTGAGATGTTACTCTGTATCATCAAGAATTTTCCACTGGAATATCCGAAATATTAAACGGAAATTTATGATATAACAGTTTTAAATATTTGAAGACCTTACCTATTCCTAATCATTTAAGGAATTAATTGATAAATTATTTGTCTTGTGTTTGGACGAGTTCTGGATATGGTGTAGTTTAACATAAAATTATTTCTACTCCTAACATCTCCAAACGATAGTAGATGTTCGACATGAATATGTTAGATGATACTATCTTACCCTTTGAAAATCTACGTTTAAACATCCATTTTTCTTCATGTGGGTTATGATAAACTTACCATAATTGTTTCAATTTTTTAATGTTATTTGTTTTTTCTAACATTGTCTACAGAAAAATACACTCTGGTTAAACACTCAGCATATTATAACCCAAATTCGTAGAATTTTGACGGCCTCTTAATCTGGATATATATCGGATTCTTCTCTGTGCCACCAATCACGTCATAAACTTAGACATTCCATCTCTGCATCTGAAAGTAAAAATATCTTTTATTATTGCATACCAGTATTTGGAACTAGAAATTCGATATATGGGTAATTGTCAAGTTGGAGGCAAACTTGAAGTCCCAGTAAAATAAAATTAACTTAGAAACTCGTGCAGATTTTTTTTAAATTTAATAAATAGTTATTATCATCCTCTACAAAATGGTCATTTTTATTTTTTTTTTATTTGTGTTCCGATTCACTTTAATTTAATAAAAGAACACCCCAACCATCATTACCGTACGGCGTCCCAACCTCAATTTGCACTAGGATAAACCGTTTTTCTCCTTTTTTTAGACAGTAACCTGAAAAATGCTTAGCGTATCAAGTTTGTAAACTTTATGTAAATATAAATTTAATTCATACACATTTTTCAAGTCAAATAAATAATATTGTAAGACCCTTAAAGTCTGTCCCTCGATTTTTGTCATTTCATACGTCATTACCGTACATCTTTTTTTCGAGTAAAATATTTCAGTTACAATTGAGTAATGAATACAGAAATATTAAGCGTATCGTTTAATACAAGATTCTATAAAATTGAGCTTCAAATATTAACTCGTTTTTTGTGAATTCAGTATTAAAACTGAAAAGTGCATTTTGACAACAAGAACATCATTCCCGTACGGTACAGTACAAGGAGTGTACGACTGCTTATATGCGCGTGCGCGTAGATCAGGTGGGCCGGTTTGTTTTCTGGATCTTCTGATTCCTAACCTCTATATATAAATATACAGATCTCAAGAATTAAGCTAAATAAGTTAATTAGAAAGGAAGAGTTGACAAATTATATTACAGCGCTCGTAGATAAATTTGTTATTACTAATATACTGTATGCTTTATGTAATTTTTATTCACAATTGTGACAAATTAATTAATTTTGTACGTTTCAAATTTTATATGTAGCCAGTCTCAATCATCTCAATAAAAAGTAGAACTTATCTTGAAATTAAAAAAAAATAGTTTTACATATTGCTCAAATTTGAAGAAATCTCGTGTAAGTTACAGACTGTATAATAAAGAAATATAATTTTTCCTAGGTGGCATACGTTAGAGTATTCGCTTTTGAACTTTTTAACAGCTCGTAGGTACTAAAATTTGCCTACAATTTGACAATTACCCATATGCACTCAGAAAAATGTTTCAATCCAAAATTTGGTTGACCCTATATCAAAGAAGGAATTTGTTAGATTCAAACAAACATATTTCTGACTGTGCTTAAATGTTGATAGTCTTATTTTAATCAATCAAAAGTGTCTATATTTTCGCAAAATAATATGTATTTCGCCAAAGCATTTACGAAAATTTCGTAATTTTGGCGTATTTATGAATTATTTCTCGACTGACCGTATTGAGTTTCTTGATATTCGGTATAATCGGCAAAGTCACATATCTTGGAACAACAATCATTGACTGTATCACACGCAGTACCAGGGCCTCCAGAAATATATTCACCAAATTTGATATCTGGAGTACAAACTGCGTCAACAGCTCCAATGAAGAAAGCCACGCACAAAAGGGTAAAAAAAGCGGTAATTACAACGCTCATTGTAATTGATAATAATTCAATACCTCTTACTGCTTTCGTCGCAGCTTATATACCACATTTCTTTCCAATGATCATGCGCATGAGCAGGAAAAAACAAACTTGAAGACATTTAACTTTCCGAAACACGCAATTCAAAGCCTATCATATTTCCCTCGTGGAGGAAGGCTAGCCAATAAACCAGGTACTCATACCCGATATGAAACTGAAAAACAACAACAAAGTAGTTAAAATAATCTCTTTTGAAAAATATGTAAGCGTACATTGATACAGTGGCACATATATAAAACAATACAGCAGACTTTCTTATAGTGATTTTAATTTCAAATCTTGTTCATCTTGTTCTTTCAAAAATTATTTGTAATAAATAAAAAGCCGTTTAGAGAACCTCTTAATCTTGACAAGATGAGAAACTTTTTTTTCAGTAACTATGCAATAGTCAGCGACATCCGAAATTTTGAAAAATCCAAGATAGAGATTGTTTAGATTGCAAACCATGTATTAATTTCCCAATTTTTTAAGAAAACCCTCTCAAACTTGACGAGATGAGCAAGTTTATTTTCAGAAATAATGCCGCTTGTTTGCCACTTTTTACAGCTCGGGTCAGTGGGCATGCCACTTTTTTTGTGTGCCTATGTTACTTTTTTACGGTGTAGCATTTCGGAACGCATGAACAAAAGTGTACCACAGAAGACAATCTTGAGAAATTTCATCCCAAAAAATTTGTAAAAAAACGTGAAAATTTTCACGAATGATGAACATAAAAATTATAAACGAGGAAAATGATCAATTATGCCAAGATCCAAAATTTATAGTTTTGATTTCTGTTTAATTCCCCTGAAGTACTTGTTGCATTGAATTCCAGTGATGAGAAATTTTTATTTCTCTTTTTTTTTTAAACGTGAGACAGTATAATTTGATATTTTACTTCGATGTTATGTGTTTCGTGTTTATACATATTGACATTATCAGGCAAGTAGATACAAAAGCGTATCTATAAGTATATACTAACTTTTTCCGTGAGAAAGAAATAAAAAATAAGTTTATTTCTTTGTTGATATTCGTGGAGTAATTTGTAAATATTTCTTTAAACTTCTGCTGCATTCACAAAAATATTTCTCTTAAATTAAATAAAACGTTTCTTATGCACAATTTAGTTCATGTAACCAAAAATAAGTTCTGAGTGTGCTAACGAAAAAACTGTGGCCTCCTTTCTCCTGAATTTACTAATAACCACCTTTATTCATATTATAAATTTCCACAGGGAGGTTTCCTTACCTACAATTTTGAAACATATATTTGTTATCTGTTTTTTGGGGAGTTGAAAGAGTCCTTCCTTGCAGGCGCTCAGCGCCTACCTTGCCTAATTTTTAAGGTTAAAATCTATAAAACAGTTTAATTTGCAAGTAAAAAGTTAATGTTAGACCATATTGTTGAATTTTAACCTGAATTACAAATGTTTAATCAAATTAGATTTTACTTTTAAATATAAACAGTGTTGAACTCGAACAAAACGAACGAATCTTCAACAAAATAGTGGAATCCTCAACCTAGACATATTAATTTTCAACTAAAAAGGATGAGTTTTAACCAAAAAAGTATGATAATATCAAACGAGAAGATTGAATTTTTAAATACAATAGATCAATATATTAATGCAGTGAAGACCTTTTCCGGTTTTTTGATATTTTTATTTAAAAATTGCCGACATGTTTCGACTCGGATTCGAGTCCTTTTCGAGGCGTAGTTCTTATTATTAGATAACGGAAATTAAAAAAAGTTTCTAAGAAGATTATGCATAGCTGTCAGTTTGGAAAAGTTTGATATTTTAAAATTGGATCGTCATAACCTTAAAATTGGTCAAATATTTGTCTCGTAGTATTTTCAGGTTATGACGATCCAATTGTAAAATTTCAAACTTTTCCAAACTGACAACTATGCACAATCTTCTTAGAAACTTTTTTTAATTTCCGTTATCTAATAATAAGAACTACGCCTCGAAAAGGACTGGAATCCGAGTCGAAACTTTTGGGCAATTTTTAATTAAAAATATCAAAAAACTGTAAAAGGCCTTCACTGCATTAATATTCTAAGATACCGGAAAAAATTAAAACATAATAGATCAATTTTCAAACAAAAATGGAATAGTTAAATTTTATGATAAAGAAAATTATTTTTTAATTAAAAATAAAACAAATTATCAGCAACATTGTTCAATTTTCTGCCAACTAGATGAATCTCCAACCAAAAAAATTAATTTTGAAAAAATGGTTTAACTTTCAACAAAGTAGTTAAGTTTTGAACTAATTAAGATGAATTTTCAACAAAAAAGTTGCATTGTCAATAAAATAATCAAAATTTCAACCAAAAAATACCATTTTTAAGCAAACTAAATTAATTCCGAACCAAAAATATAATAGTAGACTTTTCAACTAAAAACAATTTAATTTTTTTATTGTGTTCTATTAATTCAGTTCGAACTCAAACGAAAAAAAAGAGAAAAAAAGGGGAAAAAATATATGTTTCTTGAAAGCGTCGAAAAAATAGGAATTCTATTTAAAAAAGGGAAAAAGAGGGATATAGCGAAAAGAGTTTAGTTGCTGTATCAAATATCGGATGTCTGAAAGAAACTAGTTTTTCTATGATTTTAAGAATCAATATAATATTACTGAGGATTTCACATAAAATAAAATAAATATATTTTTAATTAAAACATTTTAAAACTTACGAAAATAATTATTTTAAACATTGAAAAAACATTCCCTACAACACTCTACTATTTCCGATTTTTTTGGATTTTCGAAAATATTCAATTTTATGGAAGTTACAGTTAAAGAAATTAAGTTAAACAATAAATTTTTTCTGGTGTGTAAATTACTTACTTTTAAGGTCATTTTTCTCGATTGAAGAAAAAACTATGCGTCATATCAAAAAGTAGTCAAAAGCAGATTTGTAGATATATTCAAGGCAAACAATTTTGTTATCGAACACTTCATTATATCTGTTTTCGATTTTCCAAAAACTTGAATTCTTTACTTTAATGTAAATTTTTACGATTAAACAACTACGTCTTTTAGAAAAATAGTGTTAACCAAATGTATACAACTTTTTAAGGTTAATAATTTTTCTTATTAACATTCTTTTCATTCCTTGCATAGTTCGACCAAAAAATCGAATGTTTTATTTTTAATAACATTTTACACTATTGAAACACAAACCATGCACCTTATTAAAAAATAATATTAAACAAATTTGTAGACATTTAGAGGTGAACATTTTTTTTAACAGTTTTTCATATTTTGCATTTTTCATTCGGAAAATGGAATTTTTCGTCTTAATTATATTTTTCACGATTGAAACATAAACTATGCGCTTCATCAAAAAAATACTTGCAATCAACGTTGTTTTCGTATCTATTATAGTTTTGCTGAAAAATTGAATTTTCAATTTTTTAAAAGCATTTTTGACGGATAAAAGGAGAACCGTTAATAAAAAATGGCTGGTTAAAGAACTCGTGCTTTCTTTTTAGGCCTTGAAACAATTGTGCCAAAGGGCAGCCTAATCCGATAGTTCCTTCGAAAGTTATCGTGTTCACGGATAACCGCGACAACAACGACCGACAGACAGCGAAGTAAAATCCATTTTTTTCTTAATCAGTGAGTCTGACATCGTTGAGATTTTATGAGAATGTACAAAACCTTATTATATGAAAACGACAATACGTTGCTTTCCCTGGCATTTCCGCTGACATCAGTCATCTTATAAACTTGAACTTCTGGCGCGTGCGCATGCGCGCTCGCGTGTTTGGTACGATGGTGAATGAATGTACTGAAAATGCAATTAAGTTCCTCGAATTCTCCTTAATCCTTTCAAAACATTGAAATCCCTTAAAATATTCATTGTAAATTAATTACAGTGTGATATAATTAGATTGCTTATAATTTACTCCAATCAAGATTTGTCTTTGATATACCTTCTTTCACTATTCATAAAAAAATTTGTAAAATGAAATTTTTCGTTCCATTGTTCAAACAATAAGAGAAACATTAAGATTCATAAAAATATGTGCATATATATAATGTTGACACAATTATACGTTGACTCATAAAAAAGACTTATGTTCGCTATCATGGGATTATACACGGAGAAAAATAGATGTTTACTCATGAGATATAGATGTTCAGGTTTAACATATTTTATATTTAGGTTATAGGACAGTGATCTTGATGTTCAAAATTAGTATATTTAGATATTAAAAAGTGATATGTTACTCTGTAACATCCACAATGTTCAACTGAAATATACGAAATATTAAATGGAAGTTTATGATATAACGGCTTTAAATATTTCAGGAGTTTACCTATTACTAATAATTTAAAGAATTCATTGATAATATATTTGTTTCGCGCTCAAACCAGTTTTTCAGCATGATATGCTGCAATTTAGAATAAAAATATTTTTACGCCTAGCACCTCAAAAAGATAGTAGATGCTGGGCATGAATATCTTCATGTTAGATAGTACTATTTTATCCTTTGAATATCTACGTTTAAACATCCATTTTTCGCCACGTGGGGTGTAATGAACTTACCATGATTGTTTCAATTTTCAAAATTTTATTTGTATTTTATAACATTGACACTCTTATTAAACGCTCAGCATATTATAGCCCAAATTCGTGCAGTTTCAACAACCTCTTAATCTGGATATATTCACATAGGTGGCTTCACTGGGGCACTCGGCTTGTCATTGACACCCCCAATGCATTCCATCTGTGGTACTGAAAGTAAAAAAAATTTTATTTAATACCAGTATTTTGAACTATAAATTCAATCTATGCACTCAAAAAAATGTCTGAATCAAAAAAACATTTGCTTGGCCCTATATCAAAGAAAGAATTTTTAGATTCAAACAAAAAATTTTCTGAGTGTGCTTAAATGGGGATAGCCTCATTTGAATCCATGAAAAGTGTCTCTATTAGAGTAAAATAATTTGCATTTTTCCAAAGAATGTATACAATTTTTTTAAATTTTGAAGTATTTATGAATTATTTCTCGACTGACCGGGTTGGAATGGTTGATATTGCCAATAATCGGGATAACCGCACACTGTGGAACAGCAATCGATGGGATCAGCACACGGAAAACCAGGTCCTCCCAAAACATATTCACTAGTTTTAAATTCTACAACGCAGACTGCATCAACAGATCCAGTGAAGAGAGTCACGCACAAAAGGGTCAAGAAAGCGGTAATTGCAACGCTCATTGTAATTGATAATAATTCAATACCTCTTCCTGCTTTCGTCGCGGTTTATATACCAAATTTCTTTCGAATGATCATGCGCATAAGCAGGGAAACTTTCCGGAAAACGCAATTCAAATTTTATCACATTTTCCTCATGGAGGGAGG
>CAKNWT010297016.1:0-12833 GCA_932066315.1 Andricus coriarius | reverse complement strand
GGGATATGCAGTGGCACACAGGAGAGTATATGTATATTATGTATATATTTGAAGAATTTCGTTGGGAAGGGGGGGGGGGGCTAAAACCGCCCAATCCTCCCCCCTGACTACGACCTTGTTTGAATTCTTTTCGATATTTACGTAACATTAGTAATTTGTTCAGCTTATACGCTGATTAAACATCACTTTGGAGTGTTTATAATGTACCATTCAATGTTTCCATAATTTTACCACTAAACAGAAACTTTCCACTTTCAGAAGCTGGTTTAGATGAAGAAATTTTTAATGAAATTGGTAGTGATGTTAAATACTCATTTCTGCTGATTGGAAAACAATCTTTGCTTGCTGCAACAAAATATGTATTATAACAGTTCTGAATACAAAGAAAAAAAAGTAAACGACTATGAAAACCCTTTTAGAAGACTGCTTTTCCATTCTTAAATCAACAATCATTACAAGAAGCCATATTTGCATTCCTCTGGACAAAAAATGAATTACCAAGCAAAGAAACTAATTCAGAATTAAAAAAAAAATAAAATGACTATCATTGCGATTGAATAAGAATTGCATGTTTTTTTAAAGAAAAACGTAAAAATGAAAAGACCAAGTACATTCTGTTAAGTAAATAACTTTGCAAATTTTTTTTATAAGTTTCACTATTTTCCTTCCAACATCGTTTAAAATTGAAAATTACTATATTGTTGTGGATTTTATAACTGGAGTATCATATCATGCGGATACTGCCTGACATTTCGGAACATTTGACGGTGTACGTGCAGCTCCAATACTACTTTCTACAGCCATGCTAAAACTACAGTATACGTGTATGCAGTTGTAGTGGTAATCTGCTGACTGGGCGATCCATGCTATGAAGGCAGGATTTTCCAGCCACAGCTGCCGGTCTTTTTTCTATGCACATGTCAAAAAAAACTGGTGTAGCCATCTTGCCAGAGAAATCAAGCCGGCATACCACCAGAGGGACACCCAATTAAATACCACAAAGCGGCAACCGGATGCTGAGATAAAGAGGGCAGCACCTGACAGCAAGACATTTTGGCGGGTTGAAGGAAGATTGGAGGCCGAGAAGGAAGAGCAAGTCAGTCCAGTGTTAGCAGTGATCAGGTAGGCTGCAGTTATTATGGCTTTCCTCCAGATGTAAGTTTGATTCGAGTATTGAGCTTTCCTTTTTCTGATTGTGATAAATTTAGAGTTTTTCTTCAAAGTATCAGTCGGGATCAGTAACGATTTAATTTTGAGAGACATGATGCGCGTTTTTTTTTTGTATGATGTTTCGGATTTTGTACGGTTCTATGGGTGATTAGTGTTAAGCCTTTCTTTTTGTGTAGATTTTAAGCTTAACCTTCTTGTGTGTTTTTCGCCAATTAGAGCGATTTTTTCGGAACAAGAATGTTGTTTGCCCTTCAGGCTAATTGAGTATTTTTCTCAATTCATTTAAATAAATTCCTATTTTTATATTTTATATTTTCACCTAAATCAAGTGTAGAAATGTTTTCTCGCCCCCACTTATCCCTCTACCCTGGGCCAGGGAATTTTCATAAGAGGCGTGTACAGTATAAATTATTTTGGAGTGACGCCGAGTAGGCGTCTGGCGTCATCCAGCTTTACCTGGGCAAAATATAAGGAAATTACCATTATTTAATTTCCTACTTTTTGTTTCCACGTTGAATCGCCTTTCTTTGTGTCGAGGCTCCTGAATTTATGTCCCATAAAGTTGGGAAAATCGCCATACTGTATAATAAAATTCTCGAAAGTTTATATTATTGCCTAATTTGAAAATTTCCGAATTCATCCAATTAAAAAAATTGTTTTTTGTAAAATATTATTTATTTAATATAAATAAAATAATCAAATATTTTCATGTCATAAAAAAATTTCTCATGGTTTCAAGTTTCTTGAAATTATTGTTTGACTTTATTGTTTGAAAAACAAAGTTCTGAATTGAAATTTCTGGTTGAAAATGTACATAGTTTGTACATAAAATTTGTATACAAAAGTTAAATTTACAGCCCAACAGATACATTTGCAACAAAAATTATGTATCTTCAACAAAAACAAAGAATAAAGAACGGTTCAACATTCAACCAAAGAGTTGAATTTTCAACCATAAACTTTATTTTTAACCACGAAGATTAATTTTCTACGGAAAAAAGTTAATTGTCAACTAAGTATTCAACCAAAGAGTCAAATTTTTACCAAACAATTTTATTTTTGATTCATAAGGAATAATTTTCTGCAAAATGAAGATAAATTATCAACAAAATATATGAGTTTTTAAGCAAGCACCCTAATTTCCAAACAGATGATTTTTCAACTAAAATAATAAATCTTTTACAAAAACCAAGAATCTAAAAAAAAAAGGTTTCATTCAACAAAAGAGTTGAATTTTTAACCAAAAACTTTAATTTTCAACCAAGAAGAATTATTTTCTACCAAAAAAGATAAATTATCAACAAAATACATGAAATTTCTACGAAGTACTTGAATTTTCAACTTGATAGGATTAGTTTGTAGCTAAATATTTGAATTTTTAACTAAAAAAATCAATTTTCCAGCCAAGAAGGAATACTTCGATTTTCTTATTGGATTTAAAGCGAGGGGAAAAATCATTTCTTAAACTAATGCAGCATTCGTCGTTGAGGAGGTCCAAGGGGCTGAGAGAGGTGTTGTGAATTCATCTGAATTACGCAGTGCCCCGGTTACAAAGCCCTGACTGTATACGTTAGGATTTATTGGCGCACCTAACTAAAAAAAGAAGACCCTGACTTACCTCCTTGGCCTTGCCACGACACCATGTCCGAGACCGGCACCATATCAAGGGTACAGGTGGTGGATTATGTATGATTTGACATTTCACTTCCGTTTTTTCACATGTGTGAAATGTAGAATTATGTGAATAATTCACCCCCGGTATATAGACTGGAAGCTTTAGCATACTTATCAGTTACATTGTTAATAAAGTCCTCCAATATTCATTTCTCTTGATATTTTGAAAAAATGAGGTTTCTTCATTCTCTGGTCACCACGCTGTTCATCATTCTGAATTCTACTGGTAAATATATTGTTTGAATGATTTTTCCAAACAATGTTATAGGTTTATTACAAAATAAAAATTAATCCGTTTCTATTTCCTCTTACAGAGTTCAGTTTGCAGATGGACCCATTCCACTATTCATTTTACAATCATAAACAACTTCTCAATTATAACCAAGACCATAATCATAACCATCATGTCGATCATAATCAATTTGCCAATCAGCACCCATTAGCCGATCATAGCCAAATTGCCGATCATAACCCACATTCCGATCAGAACAATTATTTCGATCATTACCCAGGTTCTCCTTCTGGCGCACATGCTAACTCTGGCGACACACGATCTTCTACTTCTGTCATTCATCATGGCGCACATTCTTCTTCAGTGCAACCTATTGTTAATACACCGAATCCTAATATCCAACATCCTGAATTGTTCATTCGTATCAATGTCTACCTCCATAATGCCAAAATTTTTCATCAGGCAAATTATCCTGATATGATACGACCTTACAAGCATAGTGATCCAAGCCCAGGGTTAAAATATGCTGAGATGCACTTTCCTCAAGGCTATTATCGAATCTCAGAAGATTGCACTAGATTTATTCCTGTGCGACACAATGAAGAAGTTATTGCATTGATATCATTTCCCGATATGTACGTTCTTGGAGAATTAGAGCTTTCAAATCCAATGGAAGAACAGCCCTTTTTTAGGTTTTATGGACTATGGGCTGTACTTGGTGGAAAATTGCTACGAGTTGCAAGACCCCTAGGAGATAAAGGACCTGAAATAATGCTTAAGGAAGAAATAGCCGCACTTGGAGATAGACGAATCTTTCGAACGCCACCTCGAAGAGGCTGAAACTAAAAAACCTGAAGTTGTTCAAGCAATGCAATAAAAATATTTGAAACCACTTTTTGTGCTCGTATGATTATATTTTTATCTGGCAAATTATATATTCAGATTCTTTTATGTAATATCTTCACGCGAGAGGCGATGGATGGAAATGAATATAATTCAATATAAAACTATCCACAATATCCCACTTTCTATTTATTGTCACCTCTTATGTTAAAGTGCGTGCGATTATAATCAATTAAAATTAGTAACTGAGCCTAGAGTCGAAAATTGTAAATTGAAGAATTATTTTCTAAAACTGCACTTTTAACTGAATTTGCTTTAATAAAGTTTTATATTTAAAAAGTTAAAAAATTCAACATTTTCAAGTTAAACTTGGGCACTAGGGTGAACCAAACATTTTTTCATATATAATATTAATCAGGGGTTTACATAAATTCTGTACACAATTTATTATTGTTAGTAATTTTCTCTCAGAATAAAGTTAGAAAAACGCGGTTTTTTTCAGAATTTCTTAACTTATTTTCAACTCGTCAGATCAAACCCATAATTAATCAAATTTAACATAAATAATTGTGTTAACAATTTATTATTAGGTATAATAACATTCTTTCAGAATAATGCTAAATAATTGCGGTTTTTTCCGAAATTAGCTTTGTGTCCACTTTTCACTTAGAGTTCGGTAATAATTAATTAAGTTTGACAATCATAATTGTTAATACAATTTATAACTAGATAAGCGATTTTTAAAATTATTATTTGGTTAAAAAATTGAGTTTTCAACCAAGTACTTGTACCGTTTACTCAAAAAATGACTTCTTCACCAAATAGTCGAATTTTAAAATAAAAAAATAGAAAATTCTCAACCGAAAATAACCAAGCGCGAATCTATAGATAGTAATTCTTCGCCTGATGACCTTTTAAAAACTTTTTTACATTCGCGGTTCCAGACTTATCATCATCTTCCACTACCCCTCCTAATTCAACATTTAATGACTTTGACTTCTTTTTCGATGACATCACGCCTTAAATACTTCTGGAAAAAACACTTTAAGTCAAATCAAATGCCATTGGAACTGATGAAACATCAATCAAAATGGTTGAACTTGCCCTTCCAATTATCTTTCCTATTCTGTTGCATATCTATAATGCTTCCCTTCAGGTCAAATGGACTTTCCCTTCCCATGGACTTCCCATGACATTATTATTATTATTATTATCTTTCCTATTCTGTTGCATATCTATAATGCTTCCCTTCAGGTCGGTATCTTCCCAGATATCTGGCAAAAGGCTGTTATATGCCCAATTCCCAAAATTTCTAAAACTAATTCCCCGAAAAACTTCCGGCCAATTTCTATTTTATGTGCACTGTCTAAAACACTTGGAAAAATTGTTCACCTGCAACTTTCAAAATTTCTCGAAATATCTAAGGACATTGACATATGCAATCAGGTTTTCGAGCAAAGCATAGCACTCTTACTGCTTCCCTTAAAGTAACGACGGATCTCAAATCAGAAATGCATAATAGGGAGATCACAATTGTTGTTCTGTTTGATTTTTCGAAGGCTTTTGATATGTTCAAGAGTGGCGTTCCTCAGGGCTTCATTTTGGTACCTCTTCTCTTCAATTTGTGCACTTCTGACCTCTGCGGTGAACTTCAAGATTGCAAACAACACATATGCTGATGACTTCAAAATTTACTTATCGGGACCAATTTCTTTACTGCGTAGATTACTTGTTCTAGTCCAAGAGGATATCGATCGCGTTATCCTCTCGGCCTGGAAGAATGGACTTACTCTTAACCGGGGCAAAACTCATGCAATTGTTGTTGGACCTACTTCAACTCCGTCGCTTGAAACACTGGCATCATGTCCACCCCTTCCTATCGAGAATCTTATTATCCCTTCTTCGGAAGTGGTTAAAGATCTGGGATATTTCCATAATCGTACCTTTTCCTAGAAGGAACAGGTATAGAGTATCTCAAGGAAAACATACAGAATTCTACAAGAACCATATATAGGAATTAAGGACTCTTTTAACTACCTCCACTCGGATACTTTTGGGTAAGAGTCTAATCTTGCCCCATTTGGACTACGGTTGTTTAGTATATGATGATTTTACCGTGGATTTAAATTTAACGCTTTAGTGTGCGTTCAATGCCCGTGTCCGTTTTATCTACAATTTTCCTAAATACGAACACATAACTCCACACCTACTTGAAGCTGGTATGTTTAATGTTGCCAAGAAAAGAAAATTCTTTATAGATAATTTGCTCCACACTCTTTTTCATAACAAAGCTCCGGAGTATCTATTTAATGTATTCCAATTTGTAGACAGAGACCTTCCAGCACAGTGAAAGCTTTGTAAAAGACATAAAATCCTTAAGATTTCTTTTCACAGAACGTGTCAGCTTCAAAGATCATTTATAGTAAGGGGTGCCCGGTTTAAGAATCTCTTTTTCAAATATTTGTACAATACTCCTAACCCAACTCTTGAAATTATTCACTGGAAAACTCTCATATTTACTTTTTGAACATTTCATCTTCGAATTTTCTTCCGTTTTCATTAACATGCGCAAGAGCTAATAATTTATTACCTAATGTTAATTGCTACACATTAATCTCGTACCTATTTTGATACGTATTCTGAGGTCGTCTCTATTTATTTATTTTATTTAGTTTGTACATTAAATTATAAGATTAATCAAGTATTCTGCCGATCGGTGCTTGCACAAATTCGTAATGACCCGGTATTATCCTGTTCCTTAAAGGGCTATTTAGTCCCAGGGACTTTTCTTAAATAAATTCAAAAATACAAATACTTTAATTCCATTTTATTTAGTTCATATTGTGCTATGGCCAAAATAGCCTTTTTATTTGTGCTCAATTAAATCATAAATTTCATCAAAATGTTTTTCTGGGCACTCTTTATTACTTACGACTTTATACGTTCTATAATGAATTTGATTGCGTAAATATAACTTGTTATACTTTAACGTACAGAAGAAAAATGCAAAAATAATATCAGGGTAGAAGTTCATTTCGCTAATAGTAATAATTATTTAGCCCACGATTATTCTTGTTGTATTTCAACAACGTGTTATTGTGAGCACAGAAAAAACAAAATGTAATTTTTACAGCGATTTTAGAGTAATATATACCTGCAACAAAAATTACCTCTAATTACTTATAAATGAAGAACTAAAATGGGAAATTGTTAAAGTTAAAGATTTTAGAATTACACATTGTAAACTTAATGATTTCGTAGTTGAAAAAGTTCACAATTGCCTATACCTGAGTTCTTTTTTTCTCATTTCTTTTTTAAATAGAAATACCCTATATTCATATTAATTTAAAGATTATTTGATTTATTCCTTGCGTTTGTTTGTTTTCATTATTTTGGTCAATTAACCAACTTTCCCGTTATCAAAATGTGCTTTACAAATTTTCATGTACATAGTTTGGATATTTTAGTGTATGCAAATTTGTTTAAATGTTTTTAGAGGTCCTAGCTGTCTCACCAGAGCCGAAAAATCAAAATTCTTAACGAATTAAGGAACAATGTTGTGTTTTTGAAAGAAAACTTAAAATTTCAAATATTTAATAACTGCGTGACAAAATTTTTGTTATCAGAATAGTAAACTATATTTCTTTTAATTTCAGTGGAAAAACAACATACTTCATGGGCGGCTGATTCTGTGACTTCAAGCTCGACTCTTTTTAAAATGTATTAGCGCCAGTATAAAAGAATTTTTAAGATCACAAATTCATCATTATCCATTTGTATTTTTTTATATAGCCTGCAGCTTTCACAACGTCGTTCAGCTTCACACCAACGTTAAAATATGATAGAGTGAACATTCTGCATAATATCAAGAATCATATGGTATTTCTGGATTATTTCTGGACGTGTAAAAAAATCTGTATAATGTGCATACTTAGAAAAATACCATTATGCTAATAAAAAACTATAATAAGTGTTTCTAAATCTGACTCTATCACTGCAATGTATTATTATAAATATATTAATAATCAATTTGATTGCTTACATATATATATATATATATATTGATTTATAATGAAATTGAGCCCAATATAAATTTGAAAACGCAATTACTCAGCCTTTGACGATTTACAAAGGATTAGGATAGCAGTTTACCATTAGAGATTACATAAAAATATTAGCGAATACTTTAAAATATTATACTTGGGCATATTTTGGCATATATTTCTATACAAATTACAAAATATTTAAGAAATACAATATATGTGCAAGGAGAGCACGATTAAGAGTGACGTCTAAAGGTAAGAATGAAAATAGTGCTAAATATTTCTTCATTTTAAATAATACAGATATTTAACTTTTTCTTGTTGCGTTTTTAAAGCAGCAAAGAAATTTCAATAGGCTTAAAAAATTGATAATGACGGTCGTTTATCTGAAAATAAAATGTTAAATGTTTTCCAGAAAATCAATGAAAGATGAGTGGGAAAATGTCCATGAGGAAAGTTCTTCTCCTTGAAAATTACTACAAGAAGTTGTCCGGGCATTTTTTGATATTTGGAACCGTTTTGTTTCCGAATTTTTTTAATTTTCCTAGTATGTTTTCGAATATTATAAAATATTGTTGAATGTTGCAGAATCCTCTGAAATTATCTGAATTTTTCTAGAAATTGGCGAATAAGAGAGAGAATTAAATTCATAATTTTGGAAAAATATGAAAAATAATAATACATAGGCATTTATTATTTAGACACGTGTATTGTCATACACGTGTATCTTATATTGAGAAACTTGTACAATTTTATGTCCAATGTGAACATATGCATTAAAGTATCATCAAACTTTAGAATAAAATTCTTGCTCTACATACGAGAGCGTAATAAAATAAATCTTGTCTTCAGAATTTAGTAATTCAAATGTTGGAAGCATATAAAATCTGATACTACTTATGTTAGAAATTTATTTTTTAGACACGCATAGGACAATCTCATCTCAAAAGCATGTACAATTTTGTATCCAAAGTGAAGATATGTATTGGAATGCCATCAAATTTTACGACAAAATTTTCCTACTAGATACGCGAATATATTTTCTGAAAAAAAACACGATGGTTCTCGACTGACTTAAACCCAAAAGGGCTTGTTGTATCTCCCGTTTTTGTTTTGTTTTTTGGATGTCTCACTATAATTTTGAGGCCAAAAAGAAAAAAATAGCCCTCTTTGAGAAAACTAAATTTTATTTTTTCTCAGAGGTGTATCTGCATATTTTAATGAATATAATTTAAAAGTAGAATTTTATTAGCTTAAATTGTTTAGCTTAGCATTTAAAAAGGGTGTAATGAATAGAGTATGCCGAAAACCCCCTTTTTCGAGCCCTCCGAATCCTAATTCGATCGGATAATATATTTTTGTTTTTGGTAATAATTATATAAAATTATAAAATAAAAAACAAAATTTGTTCACATGTAAGAGCTTCTTTAAAATGTAAAAGACAAGCTTTTTGATTTTGTTAACTGCATAATCTTATAAAATAATGTAAATATTTCGCAGTTGAAATTTCTTCAGACATGCTGAAAGAAACATGTAATTGTTTTGTTATTATGAACAAAAATTTTTTAGATCTTGCACACCACGAATTTTTTTTGTATGATAGCAAAACAATGGCATGTTCCTCTAATTCTAGCTGAAGAAAATTTGGGAATATGTTTAAATATGTTTTTAAATGTCCCCCTAACATATAATCAAAAGTACAAATTTTGTTTCTTAATATTTTTACATTATTACTTACTAAATATACTTCGTAAAAAAGCGTAATTTCTTAAGTTTCAACATTGAAAATTATACTTAGAGGTATTTTTATGACCATGTTCATAATTAGCGCATCGAAATATATCATTACACGAGGTTTAAACAAATGTTTTGAACATAACATTTTTCTTTCAAAAAACGTGTTTTTTTTACCTAGAAAGTTGTTTGCTTTTTTTGCAAATTTCATGTGCATATTCGTAATCAGTCAATATTTTTATCTTATAGTCATACTTCAAATCATATTTCGAAACAAATTTATTTTGTCATGCAAACATGTTCAAAAAATTACATATACACAGTCCGGCAGTGTGAATATGGAAATTTCTCAAAACGTGAACTTCAAGAAATATTTTTTTCAGATAAGAGTTTCTGTTAACAAAAATTACTATAGTGTTTGGTGTGTCCCATAAAAATTTTTACCATTATTTTGAAGAAAAATAAGATAGTAGCTGGTATATGTATATTCATTATTCAGGCAAATCTTCGTTTAGAGTTCATCAAGATTTAGAGTCTTGACGAAATTCTTCAAGAATCAGTCTCCTCAACTGGAAAAAATGAAGATCTTTGCACAGTAAAGGAAGGATCATTTTTGTGACAGATCATTTTGCTTTAACGATCATTCGACTCTCGAGATCATAATGATCTGTCTATTCGGATCATTTTGATCTGCTTTTAGTGTCATTTGTCAGACTGAATAAAATGGCCGCCAAATTTCGGTGCCGATGTCAGAACGACATAACCTAAAAGTTTTATCTAGCCGCATGCAAGTGACAACTACACTCAACAGCTGATATATTCTAATATCAGATTTTGTTCATATTTTTACTTTTTAAGTACACTGCACGATCAGAAACAATAGAAAGCTGGCATATGAGCTTCAGTACTCCAAGAACGGCGGCCATCTTGGTTTGATTTGATACATGATCCCGAATCAGATCATTGTGATCGATCAAAATGCTCTTAATTTTGGTATCATTTTCGTTGCATATCAAAATGATGTTGATTTCGGTATTATTTTGAACAATTTTTTTTACTGTGTGTACTTTGTATTTTTTTTTAACTTTGGCGGTTTTCTTCGTTTCGTTTGGTAAGAAAATAAAAAGTATTGCATAACTTTTTACTCATATTACCAAGAAATCATATAAATTTTATGCGAACCAATCCATGTTTGTGATGAAGAGAATATATTATTTCAATGCATTTTTTAATGCCGAATTTGCCAGTGCGCTTGTTTTTTCGATATCTTGTACGGTTGTTGAGATAATCTAGAAAACCTAAGAAAAAACGCAAAAAAGGGGTTTTACAAAAAACTGCATATCTTGATGAAATTTTTTTTTTCTTGTGTTTCTGGTGCCATTCTCTTAGTTTTTCAATGCCAAAGAAATTTAAAAAAAATCAGGGTGCAGGCTATCACCGTTCAAAAGATACGTGGCAGAGAAATTGTCTCTATAGAGTTGCCAGTTTGACGGCTTACACGTAGTTGAAGCGAATCATTGTACTGTGTTTAGTATTTTATTGCATTAAAATACTCGATATCTGCAAATTTCACATTATTCACTAAGTTTTTCATTTTCTCAGTGTTGACAGTATTCAAAGCTTCGGATTCTTGAAGAGCTTTTAATCACGCAGGCGCCCCACCGGCGTTGTACACGTGATACAAAGAATCGGTTGAGGGAAAGTGTACATGGCGCATGCGCGACTCCCCTCTACCTCTACAGCTCTGAGCTCTCCTGCGTATCGTGTTCCCTGCTGTTTTTATTAAAAAATGCATTGAAATCATATATTGCTTTTCATAGAACAAATTTGTTACAACATTTTATCTCATGATTTGAGATTTGAAAAAAAAATGTTGATTAAAAAATCTCGAACACCTGACGTGCTGAAGAGAAATGGAAGCCAGATTCGGATTCAGCACAAAAAAATACACTGGAAATAACATATCTCATGCCATGAGCACATAGGTCACATTTTTTGACCAGTGAATCTGAACAATCAGTACAGTTAGAAAAACACCTAAAAGCTAATAAGAAACTATAATAAGTGTTTCTTGATCTGACTCTATCACTGCCATTAATTTTTAAAAATATATTAATAATCAATTTGATTGATGTCTGAAAATTATAATTTGGAAAAATTAGAAAGACCGCACGAAGAAAAATAATATTTTAAATTTAGAGAGTGATAATTTATAAATGCAGTGTGTCCTTCTAGAATCTAGATGGTCAGACTGTTCATCAATCATTTTTTCGACAAAGTCAGGTAGACATCCGTTTTATGTTCAACTGGATTACCGCAGAGGGTCAGTCAGTCACATTATCCAGTATGATGAAGTCGACCCTCCAGGATGATTAACTGGAACATCTTCAATCATATAGGAGCAAACACATGTAAATCATTCATATTTTTCGTCAAATTCAAAAATGTCAGTTCGACAATTTGTAAGAAGGGATTCAAAATATTTCAAACCTTTGATAATTTTCCGAAATTGTATATAGATCAACATTGCTCATTAAAGTTTGACGAAATCGCAGTAACTTCTGGTTTGCATTACGATACGCGACAGCAAAAACTTGTTGTCTATGAGGATATGCAGTATTTAGGACGAAGCATTGGAAGGGCTAATCATACTTTAGTTTTTATGATTAGAGGGGAAAAGCATGTTATTGTCAGGCATATTTTAATAATTTATAATTTTCAAAATTAAATTAAAAACTGTGTTTAAATTTAATTTTTTCCTTTATTGTAGGTATAATCATTCGATTGAATTATTTTTTATCATAACTCAGGATGTCTACCGTAAGGGAATTTCAGGAAATCCGGGAATTGTCCGGGAATTGAAAAAAATTCAGGAAAATCCGGGAATTGTCTTTGATTTTACTTTTGATGCAGGAAGTGCTTTTAATTTCCTTATAATGTATCAGTTTTTATTGTCCCTTTGAGTTACATGCGCTACTTTTTTCTTATTAAAAATTAAATTACTTAAAAATAATTTAAAAATATACTTTCAAAATAAATTGTACAAACGCAATCGAGCAAATTATGGATGTGGTAACCCACTACGTATTGTATGTATGGTTCTATCGTAAGCGGGAAAGGGCGGAGATTGTCCGGGA
>CAKNWT010297000.1:0-13289 GCA_932066315.1 Andricus coriarius | reverse complement strand
CATCTTTAATGCCCGCATTTGCTAGCCTATCCAATTCTTTTTTCTCTACCCACGGCTTTACCAGTCCGACAACATAACATTCCTGCATATACCTCCAGAAATTCCTAATCTTCTTCTTTACCCCTGCTCCGTTCCAGTACAGCATCTTCATAACTCCTCCATCCTGCCTTACCTCCACCTCCTACTGCCAACAAAAGAAATTCCCCTGCACTTCCTTCAAAACCTCTTTCTCCTCATCCCACACCAACATTCCCTTATCCACTTTTATTTTACGATACCTTACCTTCGCCGCTCTCCCTTCACTCCTCTCCCTCCTAGCCCTGTCGTTTAGCATTTTCCGCACATCCCATTCCTTCCTCGTCAGATCGTGATCGATGAAAATCCCCTTATGCTTTAACCTAATTTTATTTCTCATTACCTCCAACTTCTCTTCCCAGCTCTCCAATTCCACAACCGCCACCTCCTTCTTCTTTCTCCCCACTGGCCTAACTTTCTTTACCTTGCCTCTAGCTCACCCTATGCTCTGTAGCAGCGCTTCCACACCCTCTATCACATTCCCGCTTTTTAACTTCAACCCTCTTTTCACCATATTATTTCTCCTGTCTGCCTTTTCTTTTCTCTCCATTTTCTTTTCTTACCAACCCTACCTCCCTCTCTAATCCTTCTACTTTCTCCCTTAGCTCTTTCACTTCCTTTTCCCATTTCTTATCTCTTATCCTCAAGTCCTCCCTCATACCTTCTATCTCCTCCCCAGTCCCCCTTATGTCATCCCTCAGTCCCCCGATTACGCCTAACAGCATTCCTTATGCCTCCTTCTCTGACTGCCCTTCTATTTTATGGGGAGGTGATCTACGTGTTCTTCTTTTCGATATAATTAAATTTATTTGTAACATTTCGATCCGTCTTCGGAGTATAAACGAAAATTTATTTTATTATTATTTTTACCACTCACATATACATTATTTTCGGGTAATTTGTCATACATTGACCGTCTGCAGGCGGATTTATAGTAAAAGTGCTTGCATTTGCTTGGAACTTTGATTAGGTGAGAGAAAAAATGCAAAAAACCTTTCCTGAGCACAGCTAATTACCGACACTCAACTACAAGTGTCCTATAATCAGAAGTTAATACGGGTGATAAATCTTACTGAAACATTGGAAAAAGTTTTTCATGTTAATAAATTTTGTAGTTATTTAATTGAGGTTTGCGAAGAAAATGGATTCAAAGTACAAGAAAGAATACTGTCAATCTGTCTTATCGAGAGAACTATGGATATTTAACATTTATTGAATGCTGAGGATTGTTCCCCCATAATTTATGCAGTGTTTTTAAAGCATATAATAACATAATGATCTTATTTTCAATAAAAAAATCATTTGGTCGGTGAACTCCAGAATTTTATTTTCTAAAAACGTTGACTCAACTCACAGAATCATGAAGGCTAATCTTTTTGGCTTACTTGATATCCATAAATTATTTGAGATATCATGATAAAATTATAAAAAATTATTCCGTTATATCTATCATTGTTTTACATTAGGCTGTTTTAGGAGTAATAAAATAAAACACACATTCTCAATGCTCAGATAAATATAATGCTTGATCCTAAAGATTTAGCAGAAATAATTTCGAGAAAAATGCATCGAAAGTTGGCGAGTGCAATTAGTACATGTAATACTTTTTCTTCGAACATGAAATATATCCATTTGTGGTTGCGAATGGATGTTGCAAATGTCGAATTTTCCAAAACAGTAATGCCTTCTCATTAGAGGATAAATATGTACCAAAAATTCAAATTTCAAAAAACGTGTCCTTTTCTTTCTATAAACATCATAGTCAAATGTTGACTTACAATGAGTCCGGGGAGGTGTCATCTTAGCCCCACGATTTTTCGCTCGATAGATTTTCCATAACTTCACTTTTTTCTAATCCAACCATACCTAATACTTTATAAATCCACATTTTCAAAAATTATAAAAACGACTTTTAAAAAAACATCAGGAGTTTAACATCCTGATCGTCAAGCCATAAACTAAGTAACGCAATTTTACGAAAATTTTTAGAGAACACGTCTCCACCCCTATTTATGTGTGTCCCCTTTCCCTAAAATGAATTTCCTAATTTATGGATTGCCTCTAACAGCTCGCGCCTTTGATTTTTTGTTTTAAAATCATTTTTTTTCAAAATCAAGAGAATAATTCAGATAGCTATCGTATAATGAGGTTCAATGAATATAATTTGAAAAATCGCATCTACAGTCTTACAATTGGTTTATTCATATTATTAAAACCTTTTGCTACGTATGGACGGAGATTCAAACATAAAATTAGATAACGCTTTTTAGTGTAAATAATATTTATCAAAGGTTTGTCTGATTAAATTTTCGCTCCATTTAAAGTAGCTAAGAAAACAATACCTTTTGTCATTTTCAGTTTTTTAAATTTATTCCTATTTTCGTAGTTCTTCAAACATACGATTTTTATTTATGCACCTTGAAAGAGTTAAGGACAATTTCTTTTAAGCCGAAATAGTTAATTGCTAATTGTTTTTCCGATTGAGACTAGAGCATTTTTCCATTTAAAGTAAAATTCATTCAAAACACAATTTGCCGAGGGAAAAATAGAACATGGGGAATAAGCTTTTTATCTATATAAATCTTATAGTCATTTGTTAACTAAAAATATATTTATGAAATTTGTATTACTCCGAGTAAAACTGCATGCTTAAGTAAAATTCTACTTGAATCAATAGGGTATAAATAAATAAAAAACAATAAATACAGGTACACGTTTTCATATATTTACTGCATTGAGTAGCATAATGTTTTTCTTTATAAAATAAAATTTTGCATCTGAAGTTGGGTTAAAAATATGAAACGCTGGTAATTGATCATTAGGCATTACTACCATTAGATTAAAAAAAATACAGATTGACTATTTTTAATACTCACATGTACATGCTTTTTTGTTATTTTCACATAATAAGCGCTCGCATTTTCTTGGACTTTTTATCAAGTAAAAGAAAAAAATGCAGAAAACTTTTAAAATCTGTTAGGTTAGCCTGGGGTTCCGTTAGGCCCATTCTGTGGCGCCTGAGCTTGTGCTCTAGCTCTAGCTCTGGCTCTAACTCTAGCTCTAGCTCTGGCTCTAACTCTAGCTCTAGCTGCCATGTATGACACTATACCTAACTCGAGAGCACGTTCCGGAGTGATTAACTCGGTTGTTCGTGTTGTTAAATTTCGTATAGTCACTTGTCCTTCAGAATTGAATATTGGGCGCATACGACCATTGAAGTTTCTTCCAACAATGATATCTTCCTTGGCAAATACACCGAAAGGATCTACTATTAAATGTAAGTTTCCAGTCGTTCGGTCTCGGAGGTGAGCACCAGGATATTCTTCTGGTGTAACTATTAGTGCCGTATAATCAGGAGGTACTGCTTCGTCCCGAGGAAAATAACCTGCCGGAAAACCAGGGCAAACTGAAACATTGGGAAATTTTTTTTGCGTAAGTAAATCTTGCAGTTATTTGATCAAGATTTGAGAGAAAAGTGGCTGCCGAGTACAAGAAACAATAACGCAAATCTATTTTATCGGCAGAACTACGGATATTTAATATTTTTGGAATGACAGGGAAATATGGCTATGCTATATGTATGTCATTTTTAATAAATGAGTCACCTTTGTCAATTTTTAAAAGACAAACCTACCAAACCAAAGAATTTTGAATAGAAAACAAATATACACTTCAATCAAGTTGTAAATGAATAATTATTTAAAATGATATACTATGATAGTATTATATACTTACCAATAGAATTTACTATAGAAGCTAAAGCAAAGACCAGAGCACCTACGACCCTCATTTTTGCGAGCTATAGAGAAAACTGATTGATGGAGAAGTTTGTGTTCGCAGTCTAACTAAATAATATTCTACAAGATATTGCCTACATACTGGTTACTATCCTAATCATTAAATCTAATTAGTTCATCTGATAAACTTAAATTATTCGAGCTATCATGATAAAATAATAAAAAATTCTTTCGTCATATAATTGGCAAAGATAACATTAGATTAACATAAATCTGTTTTGCTGAAATATTGATTTAAACGGTGAACATATGATTATATGCTGATAAACTGTGTAATGACATAGTGTCTTTAATGATATATACGTATTACGACATGTAGTAAATAACTTTATTCCTATTTCAGTAGTATTTTTAAGAATTTCATTACTATGAGCACTTGTAAAATTATGAATACAATAATAGAATAGAACTTTTCTGGTACTTTTGTACAAACAAAAACTGTACACTCGGTATTGTTTTTAAACAGGAGAAAATTTAAAGCTCCATGATACATTGATTCTATTTCAGCAGTAACTTTTGTAAATTTTTTTTAGATACTTTAGGGGGACCTAATTTGGAATCCAAATAAGATCTCAGGAGACTTTTTCTATTTGGGGTACATTTAGAGTATTCATTTTTTTTAAATGTAGCTTTTAGCTTTTATTTGCATAAATGTTTTAAAATTTAAGATTCTTTCTGCAATTTACTTGTTTAATATTCAGGTTAAAAATAACCAAATAAAGCCTTGTAGATTATTTTTCATTATATATATTTTTCTTGTCTGTTACGCCTGTTCAACAACAACGGCTACGCGTTTTCCTTTGAATGTACAATGTCAATATAATTATTATTAAAAAATTGATTACAACCATGACAACAGAAGGATGGAAGGTTATTGATGTTAAGGCGGGTAGTCAAGTTACTCAATTTGTAATAACTTCAGAGCCAGAAGTCGTCGACAGTCTCAAGGAGATCGACTGTATGCCTCACTATGGATTGAAGAGGATCAATATAAAGATTGTCTCAAAAACCGAAGTTATACCCGAAGACAGGGCACCGGATCTGTTAACGAAGTAGGTCGAGGAGATAACTGGAAGTGGAAATAGACCCTAGATGTCCCTCTTTCAGTCTGGATTTTATCCAGATAAACCTTCACTACGCTAAAGGAGCTTCTGCTATCTTAAGCAGACGTTTGGCAGAGAAACAAACGGCTTTTGCATTATTACTAAAACTTTTGACTTACAAGGTGTAAGTTGGGGACTTAATTAACAAGAGCGGATCAGTCAATTATGATAGTTACGTAGAAACACCTTGGACAGCTCTTGATGGCATAGGCGATATTAAATTTATTGGATTACCAACCTTTTTTCTAGAGATTTGGTGAAAATAAAGATCGAGCATCATGTTGGAGGCAGGCGCCCACCTATAGTGATTTGGTCAGCGTACCTACCATTTGACTGTAAGGACCCACCACCATCTGAGGAATAAAGACATCTGGTGGACTACTGCTGGGTTAAAGGATGGCTATTGCTCATCGGATGTGATGCTAACCTACATCAATCGACTTGGGTTAGTAAGGACACCAACTACAGGGTTGAGTCTTTAAGAGTATGGGCGAAGTATTCAAGGGATGGCATGTATTTTCGGATACGTCCCTATCGGATCACAGACAGATATGCTTCTGTTTGACAGCTGATAGAACTGAGGTTCAAAGGTATATGAACCCTAAAGTAACTAATTGGGATACTTATCGGCAAGATCTCAGCAGTTTTTTGGGCTCTATACCGACCGGAATCAAGCCTATGGAACAACTGAAATTTGCTGTCGACCTCGTAAAAAAACGGATGAAAAACGTATAAGGAAAATTATCCTCATGCGTATTCATATATGTCCTAAAAATGATAGGAATAGGGACTTGTACAGAGCAACCTTGACAAGCCATAATAATTAGATACAAAATCCCGTAAGAGACTCATGGAGGGGGTCAGGAAATCGTGAATATACTTGACACTGCTAGATTTCCTTTGAACGAAATGACTGAGACGACTAATGAAATTCTAGAGCACTTAATGAGGGTACAATTGCTGAGCTCGAAGTTGGATCACACGCATGAGGGCGCGGACCATGAGTCAAACGTTTCAGGAGAACCAACTTTTAGAGCCAGAATGAAAGATTGGACAGTAGCCAGTTATATTGTCAGTCATTCAAAAATTTGATGGGTAGTTAAACAATTGAAGCCGTTTAAAGCTGCAGGAGATGAAAATATATTCCCTGCATTAATTAAAGTAGAAGTTCAATCCTTGGTGGGTCCGCTTGGTGAAATTGTAAATTAGTGGACTTTGTGAAATTGGAAATCCTAACGGAAAACCGCTGTATAGGAATAAATTTTAGCACAAGAAGAAGGAAGCTTCCTGGCCTTAGACGTCTCAAGTTCTACGGTAGGGAAGTGGAATTTTCAAATTCAGTAATGTATTTAAGAGGTTTATTTGACACCAAATTAACCTAGATACTTCATGTTGACGATATAGTAAAGCAAGCTACGTTGGCTTTTTGGGCCTTTAGATGTCCAAACGGAAAAAACCTTTTTAAACAGGAACAAGAAGAACCATAATAACAGATCCATCAATGATCTGGTTGCCAAGGACTGAACCAATCAGTATTATAAAACAACTGGAGAGTCTCCGAAAGGGTTTCTGCTTGGTGATGATTGGTGCTATGAAAGCAACACCAATAGGAGCTCTTAAGATCATTTTGGACATCCCGCCGTTGCACCTTTTCGTAAGGAAACTTGTAGCAGCGGAAGTCTATAGACTTCTAGTAGGGTACAGCCTAAGTGATGTTGAGGTGACAGATCTACATGATATCAGTAAGCGCACGTAATGCCAGGATAATGTTCTCGCTATGCAAACTAACGTTATGTTGAGGAAATTATCCTTCATGAAACCCATTAGAATAATTTCCCTAACAGGGAAGAAACACATGATGAAGAAAGAAAGGAAGTATTGCTTAAACCAAGAGCTCTCGTTTGATACACAGACGGCTCTAAAGATCCTTGGGAAGAGGGACTGGAAAATATGGGAAGGAGACCAGGGCTAAGATGAAAACAGCACTGGGTACATTCCCTACAGTTTTCCAGGCCAAAATAATAGCTGTTAAAGTTTGCCTGGAGGGAATTTGTAAGCGGGCTTATGAACGCCAGCACATTTACATTTGTTCTGACAGTCGAACAGAACTTGAGGCTCTTACATCTAAAGAGTTTACTTCCGGACTAGTCTGGAGTTGCTTTCAAGATCTTCTTAAGGTTGCCGATAAAAACTCGGTCAGTCTGATCTGGGTGCCCAGCAATAAAGATATTGAAGGTTATGAGAAACCAGATGCACTGGCTAAGATGGAAGCTACACAGCCCGTGATAGGCCAGGAACCCTACTGCGGTACCTCGTACACATCGGTGAAAGGAGCCATTATTAAATAACTCTCGGGGGAGTATGCAAAATATTCAAGGGAAATCAAAAAAATTTAGGGGCGATTTTGTGCTATTTTTGCTTATTTTTGTTTCACACATTAGAGTTACTTCTGTATTCGAATTTTGAAAATAAAATTATATCACAGCAATATAAACTTTAATAAACATATTTGAAATTTTTCTTGAGAAGCTTAAATTGGCATCGAAATTCGGGCTGTAGAATTCCACGTGGGCGAAAATCCCCAATGTGGATCGTTCCACACATTTCTTAAGTCTTTTTAATTATATAACATTCTTTCCTTATTTTTAATTAGAGAATAAACATTTTGTCGCCAAGTCACAGCATTTGGTTTTCTAGAGATGTTGATTGAACTCGCAGAAACATCAAGGTTGACACAGTCGTCAGACCTGATGTCCATAAATTATTTCAAATATTCTGATATAAAATAATAAAGACTTATTTCATCATCTCTCCCATTATTTGATATTAGGCTATTTGAAGAATAATTTGAAAAATTTAGTTTCTCAATACTTATTTAAATATAAAACTGTATATTCCAGTCCAATAGAGATAAAAAAATGAAAGAAAAAGTACATTGTTTTTGAAAACTTAAATTTGTAAACTTATAGGCATGGGACACATTTTTCCTTCTTTTTTACTACCTTTTCTTCATTTCATTTCAAGTACACTATATTTCATTTTTTTAAGTTTAAATTTGAATATAAAAATAGACAATCAGTTGCACTCTAAAGAATATTTTTACTGCAAAGACTTTTTTTTAATTTCCTTCAAAAATCTTGTCATTTTTAAATATGAAAGTACAGTCACTACTTTTTAGAAGCACCGCACCAAGAAACCTTTTAACTGTTTCGCGTTGTTTGATTTGTGATTCGGAATTTACGTGGTAAGGCCATTAAAATCCACATTCGCTTTTCTTCTCTAATTGGTATAAGCGTTTCATCAACTCAAGGTCCTTGTAATAGTTAAAGTATTTCTAATTTATTTTTCAATTTTCTCCAAAATATAATATTTAAAACACATTTTTTTTCCTTAATGCAAAAACTAGGTAATTTATTATTGAAAAATGCAATTGCTGTGAATCATGTTACGACCCTATTGACATTTCGAAAAAATATCCCTGACAGGCTTTCCTTTGGGGTAAATTAAAAATAAAACACACGTTTTTCATATATTTATTGGACTCAGTGGTATATTTTCCTTATTAAAAAATATAATTTTGCAATATCTGAGGAGCTGCTGGACTAACCCAGTAGTTCAAGAGCTTGTGCTCTAGCTCTAGGTGACAAATATCGTAGTAGATCTAAGTCCCTAGCAAGTTCAGGCGTCAATATGTAAGTTGTCCGGGTTGCTTTATTTCGTATAATTACCCTGTCATCAGAATTCCATATTTCGTGAAGGCGACCATCTCTATTCCTTCCAACGATGATATCGCCTTTTTCCAATACAGCTAAAGGACCTGTGACTCTCATCAGGGGGGCATTATCTTCAAGCCTGATGTGAGCCTCAGGATAATCTTGTGGTTCAATTAACGCTGGCCTCAAATCAAAAGGTGCAACTGGGCGTACGAAATCAAGTCTATAACCTGGACAAACTGAAAGATCGGAAAAAAGTATTTCGTGTTAATCAATCTTTTATTAATTTAGTCAATTAAAAATATAGCAAATAAAGCTAAGTTATTAAACTCTGAGGGGCAAGTGCCAAAAAAGTCATGACCTTCAGACGCAGGTTATTCTTCAAGGTTATTCAAAGTTAGCACCTAATTTCAAGATAGTTTTCTAGCTCGCTCCAACTTGGGGTTCGAAACTATCATCTATTGTTTTTGCTGCGGAACTGTAACAACAATTGACAGCAGGTGATGTTTCGTACCCCAAGTCCGAGGAAAACGATACCTTATGTAGTGGTACCATTCACACTTCCAATACTAATCTTTGTTGCAGGGAAATGCTATCCAGAAATTAGCGTTAGATTCACACTTTTTTCTTTAAAGACAAGATATGAGCAGGTAATCAATATTTAGCAAAGGATGGCAAGTCGTTGTTAATATTCAGCCAATAAGGGCACGACATGCGCAAGACTTATGTCAGTCAATATCCAGCCAACGAAGATAAGATATGAGCAAGCTGTTGCTAATATTCATCCCATGAAGGCAAGATATGAGCAGGATATAGTCAACATCTAGCCAATGAAGGCAAGCTATGAGAGGTTTGTTGTCAGTGCATATTGGGATAGTTGGTTTGGGTTAGTTTGTTTTGATTGCTTTGCTTAGTTTGGTTCATTCAGGTTCGTTCGTATAGGTTGGTAAGTTTTTTTTTGGGTTGGCTGTTTTGGGTTGTTTGGTTTCGGTTTTTTAGTTGGTTGGTTCGGTTTGTTCAGGATTAGTTGGTTCGGGTTAGTCGGTTTAGGTTAGTTGGTTCGGTTTAGTTCGTTTGGGTTCATTCATTCGAGTTGGTTCGTGTTGATTGGTTTGAGATGGTATATTTAAGTAATTTCATTTGGGTTCGTTTGGTTCGGTTTGTTTGATTTTGATTTTCTGCTCATACATTGTCTTTATTGGCTAAATGTCAACAACAAATGAGAAGTTGACCTTAAACTTTGCAAAATGACCTGTGTCTTAAGGACATGACTTCCTTACAATTTTCTCCTCAGCGCGCAATAACTTTTTTACGGAACATTTCTTTCTCTGATCTTCTGTTCTAAAGACATTGGCCTACGTTTCTTAACATAGTTTGAAGTTTGTTTAAAAATCGAGAGGCATATATTTCATGCAGATTTTGTGCCTGATCCTTTCGTAAATTGAAGGTGCCGTTGCGTGAAAGTATCGAAAATTTCGTAAAATTTTCCGTTACACATGTAACGTTATAACTCCGTAAATTTCAGGATACTTTTAACATTTTTAATTTACAGAATAGGCAGAATTGTAGAATTTAGATTTCAAATAAGAAAATTAATGAAATTCTCATTTAGTTCATCGATTTTGAACATTTTTATTCCTTAACTAGTTTTGCCTTTTCAGTTTCTTCTCGTGCTAGAACATTCTTCTTGTTTTCGAGTAAAGTAACAAGTAAAATTAATAAAAAAAAGAATACCGAAAATCATACTTTGATCATTTTTTGAGAATAAAAATCTAAAATATCTGATGTTTCTAATTTGTGTAACTGTATATTTTGTAAATATATATTATTTTAGCTTCGTTAATTCATAAAACTAAGCGATAAGGGCCTTCAACTTGAATATATTTAGCAATCAGTCAAAAGAAAATACATTTAAATATATTATAAGTTATAATATTATATATATTTACCAATAGAATAAACGAGAACTGATAACGTGAAGACCAGGGTTCCAACGACTCTCATTTTCTTCAGCTAAGGAAAACTTATTAACGGAGAAATTTATGATCACAGTTTAACTGATGAATAATTTGCAAGATATTGTAAGAAATGTACTATTCGCGATCTTTGTATATACCATATACTAGCGGAAAAACTAAAATCGTTTGCTACACGTTTATGAATTTAGATTTTAAAATTTTCGAAAGAAATCTCTAGATTGAAGCCGTATAATAGAAATTCAAATATCTAGATTTTGCGACCTAGTATATATAGATTGATGTCTAAATTATAAATCATACACAATCGTGCTTATCTTTAAACCTCATTAATTAATTAGCCTATTTACAGAGCAATCATTTTTTCCACCACATCAGCAACTGCTAGGTTGCATGAACTGCGACCATTGGTGACCAATAGTGGAGAACAAAAGTTATATAATTTTTTATTATTCATATTTTTCCAATTTTTAATAATATCAAAATATAAATTTAGCACACTTGCGAAGTACAATGAGTGTATTCACTGTGGGTGGATTTATTTGTGCTCTCTTTAAGAGTCCTTTGTTTCTTGACAGGCACCAAATAAATTTTCTTTTTCATAAAGAGAGGTTTTTTTTCAACGAAAAAAAATGATTTTTATTTCATCAAGTGGATGTTTCTATTTCATACCAAAAAATCGAAAATCTTATTTCCAGAAAATCAGAGAGACTATCAAAAGGTCAATCAATGTTTCTTGTTGAAACTAATCACTTTTTAAGTTAGAGTAATGTTATATTTTTAATGATAAATAAGTTTTCCTTAAATAAACCGTTTAAACCGTTTTTTAAAATTTTACCAATCGCTATTGATCTATTATAAAAGGTCGCCCAATAGATAATTCGAAGTAATATAAAAACGCGAATAATTACATCAGGTACATTACTGTTATACTCATAGTCATGTAAGGTCATAAGAGATTCATCAATAGGTCATTCGACGCGTCCCGGAGAAGCGAACAAATAAACTTAAAATATATTTTCTGTAAAAATGAACATAATTAATCATTAGATAGGTTTGGCGCCAAAACTTGGACGAATAGGAGGAACCAGTTGAAAGAATAGTGAAAGCAATTTCATTTCTTAAAAAATGAAATCGAAGAAAAGAAAAATATTTTCTTGACATTCATCATATCTTAAATGTTTATAAATTTTGGATTCTTTTCGCCTGAAACTCTTTTATTATTTTGATTGAAAATTAATAAAAATAAAGCCTCGTGAGAGCTTGTTGATATATTTTCTCAGGATACAGTTGCTACAATAATATCCCAAGAGGAAAAATTATAGATAGTGTGGAATATTATACATATTTTTTATTTGTAAAACACATTGTTTTATTTAAAAAAAATAAAATTATATCTATTTTTTCCTTTATGTATAATATGTATATAAATTTTCGGCCCGGGATATGTACATCATGGTGTTTCATTTTATAAGGCAAATAAAATTATTTTATCAAATCTAAACACACACTCGTTTTGTTGGTGTCTTTGTATTAAAACATTTTTAATGTGGATTTTTTTATATTTTGCTTATCATAGCAATATATATTTAATAAGTTTATTTGCATAGTTTTTAAAGAAGCTGAGAGTGACACATAATATTCTCTCCTTAATGTTAATTAAAAGTAAACAATTCATAGTCAGAATACAGCAATTAATTTTCTAGAATGTTGATTAAACTCGTATATGCATTAAGATTTACATTTTCGGCATATCTCATGTCCATAAATTATTTAAAATGTTATGATGAAATAACAAACAATTCAAACCGTGTTTCAGAAACAATAAAAAGACATAGTTTCTCAATACTTAAATAAATCGAATGCTGCCTCTTGAAACACAAATAACATAAAAATGTAAATATTAACATGTAGACGTCACTAAATATGTAAATACCACATCCGCTACCCAATAAAAAAAATTAGTTAATTTTTTTATCATTGTTTCTTGACAATTTTTAATGAATTTATTATGCAGCAAAATTATGAAAATTACCGGTCATTTTCTTTCAATCAGTGATACTTTTTCTTACTCGGGAAAGCTCGCAGCATTTACTTTAAACCATATTATCTTTTAGCCTTCATTTCTATAAATGTTTAAAAATTTAAGATTCCTTTCCAATTATATTTTTTTATCATTTTAATTGAAAATAAAACAAAATGAAGCCTTAGCAGAAATGATTTCGGATAAAAAATTCTATTTTGCTGGAATATTTGTTCAAACTGTGAGCATATGTTGATTTAATACACTGAAAAATTACTGGTTTTAAGGAAATGCATTACTTTAGATTTTGTTCTTTGAACCAAGGATTTGTTCACTTCAGTTGAGAAAATATTGTTTCAAGACAAAAAAAAACATGCCTGTAGTCAGAGAAATCATTTCTTTTGTGATACTTTTTTAATACATAGAAATATTTCTTTGGAATAAATTAAAAAATTATTAGGTCAAAGAAATGATTTCTTGGGAGCTAATCACTTTTGGAACAAAGTTTTTTGATGTAAATAAATTTTGTAGTTATGTGATAAGGAAAATTTTTACATAATGGTCGCTATCTTATTCATTCTTTTTATTCCAACCTTGCAAAC
>CAKNWT010296970.1:0-10220 GCA_932066315.1 Andricus coriarius | reverse complement strand
TTTTTTTTCAATGTTGTAAATGCTGGCCTTAAAAGGATGGCCTTAAATTCATTAGGTAACTTAATTTACGATATTGAGGTGAACATAAAGTCAGTCTGTCTTGGCGGATAGTTAGTTAAGGTCGAGAACGAATGTAAAAGCCGCATAATTGATCAGCATTTTTCAGAGTAAGTATGAAGTGCCAGAAAATTAGTTAGAATGGAGATGAAATTCATTTCATGCGGGCGGAACTCGTTAAAATGTTCCGTGTGCATGACGGTACGTGTGCGCAACTTCCGGCGTAAAGTCATCTCTACCGACACTGTCCGCCGTGAGTTTACTGAATCTCCGCATTATACATCTGACTTTACGAAAAAAACATGACGGTCTTTTTTTCCGCAAAACGAGCTGACTTCAAGATTTCCGGATTATGCTGACTTATCGTGCTCGCGTTCTTATTTTGATCACACCTTGAACTCCGTCGATATATATGCAGACATTAAGGTCTTCTTTTTACTGTGTAGCATTTTCAAGGCTTAAAAATATGGTCTTAAAAATTTTGAAAATGCTCTCACTTTTTGATTTTTTATCCAAAATAGCTGGTTAACGAACTTAATCTTTCTTTCTGGTCCCTACGAACGTATGCGAAAATTAAATACCAATCCGATTAGTCTTTCAAAAGTTATCCGGTATACAGATGACAACGGCAACGACGAAGACGACAGACAGACAGACACCATCCTAAAACCTTTTTTTTTTTATTCCGCCGGTTTCGAAATGTGAAGATTTGAAGAAATCCGGGATATTCAGTTTCTACATAAAACTAATAGCTACTTTTTAATTTCTGAAAAAAGATCTTCCTCCTTCGCTCTGGTGGGAAACAAACCTCACATCTTCCGATTATTGGTCGGGTGCTTTAACCACTAAGCTACTAGAACGATCGAAAGCAGATACTTTTTTCAGATATACGCTTTTCATAGCAAGGGGTTATGTAGATAACTTTCACGAAATGTGAAATTGGAAATCAACAATATCGATCTAAGGTAACTCCTTAAATAACAGAAATTCTTAACGTTATTTAAGACTAGATGGAGCTTGAAAATTTATAATTTAAGATTTTTTTATTTCGAAGGCATCATATTTCGAAGGCAGATACTCTTTTCAGATATACGCTTTTCATATCAAGGAGTTATGTTTTGAATACAAGTTAAATTAGAAGGAATCTGCATTATCATCGGAGTTAGTAAGCATCGATCATATGTAGATAACTTTCACGAACTGTGAAACTCCGAGCATAATACAGATTCCTTCTAAGTTAACTTGTATTCAAAACAGCTTGGTGGTTAAAGCACCCGACCGGCAATTCCCGCCGGACCGGAGGAGAAAGATCTTTTTTTAGAAATTAAAATTTTTTAATTTAGAAATTTTGAAACTCCAACTCGTCTGAAATGACGTTAGGAATTTCCGGTATTTAAGGAGTTACCATAGATCGATATTGTTCATTTCCAGCTTCACAGTTCGTGAAAGTTATCTAGATATGATCGATCGTTACGAACTCCGATGATAATACAGATTCCCTCTAATAGCTTATCATTATGATCAGATTGAGAATGTATAAAAAAGGAATGAGATGCATAAAAAAAAAACATTTTTGGATTAAAATCCAGAATTTTTGTTATGAACATGCATTATTCTTGCTCAGTAAGTAACCTATGAACCTAAGGTATGTACGTAATACCTTTTTTGCCACTCCATCCCGTCCAATTCCTACAATATTATGATCAAAGTTACCCAAAACGTTTTCTTCATGTAAACAGTCATGAAAAAAGTTTTACATTAGGTGTCAAGAAAAAAGCCTACAAAAAATATTTATTAGATCAGTAATAGGGTAATTTATAAGGGCAATTTTAATAAAAATAAAAATATATAAGTTTCATGTTTACAGTTTGCTAGACGGTGCTGTCGTAATGAAATGGCGGAATATGAAAAGGAAGCAAAATTAACTCTTGCTAATGTTAAGAAATGCATGGCAAAATACATTCATGAGGCGCAAGCGACTAGAGTAAAAGGAGTTCCAAGACCCAAAAAAGTCCCTCGAAATCGGCGTGGAAATGACCCTTACGAGTTGGATATGTATCGAGACTTTCACGGATTTCACCCTGAAGGACTGTAAAAGAACTATAAAGTATAATTGTGATTTTATTGGCATCAATAAACAAGCTTAGAAATAAAATTTATTAAATTGACCCTTTAATCTTCAACTGCTAGAAAATTTGTCTTGTAGTGTTTCTGAAGATCAAAATTCATTCTCTGGAGAATTATAGTCTCTTACTGTTTTTAGATATACTTCACCTTTTATTTATTTTGTAATAAACCAAGAAAACCAAGAAAATATATCAAGATTTGCTCTAGCGAATTCTTTTAGTAAAAAAACGTGAATATACAGTGTCGATAAAACGCTGTTTTACTTACCTTTATTGGATTACGCAAACACCCAGGGTATATAAACGTTAAGACAGTCAACAACTACTTTATGTAACAAATGTCAATTACCCATTGCGCAATATTTTGATGCGATTTTCTAATCCAACATTGAAAATGTTGACTTTATCAGCTAAAGTACTTATCAATTATATTATCTTCATGTGAAAAACAACGATATATCGGATCCAATTGTTCTTTTAAAACATTTTTCTGTCGTTGGATGAGAATTTCAAAATTAAAATAAAATTCTGAAACTAAATGAAGTATTAAGTAATTAATTACGAATAATTTTGTGATAAATCTTCATTGCACGCAGCAGTCATTTGTAGTTTTATTTTCTGCTTACTTTTCTTTTAACAGGGTCAATTTTTATGTACAATGAGTCATTTCAATACAAGGAGTCACCTCTGAACTAATAATTATAACGATTTGAATTTGCAATATAGTATATGTCAGTTTTTTTGTGACATCATTCGAAATTTCTGAATCAGAAACTTCACGTTGAATATTTTATTTTTGTTTTTATAACGATCGACCGTCATACAAAATATATATTTGCTATAAATCAGTAACTACGTGTATCAGAACCAGTTGCAATCATTTATAAACCTTTCCAAAACGTTGAATTATATTTCACAGAGTATCATTTTAATGACGGTCGGTTTTGAAGTTTGTACGCAGAAGATTAATTTTTTCGAAATTTGTTCTTGGTTTAATCGTTTTTGTAGAATATCTTCGTTCACTGATCTTGCGATTACTGACTTTTTTCCCCTAGAACGGCAAAACTGTAGTGACTGTAGCCTACTCTATTGAACCATTTGCTACCATAGAATCCTCAGAAAGAACCAAGTTATTTTTTCAATAACTTAATTTGGAAAAATGATAGAAGCATTAGGAATGTTTCGAAAGGAAAAAGAATATCAAACCTTGAGGAGATGTTCTGTTTTATTCAGTAATAATTATGTTGCCAAGTTTGTATAATTTTTTGATTTCTGTACATTCTTAAACTTTCTGTAATATTGACTACTTCTTCAGTAATTCCGGTTACTCATCAATGACTGAACTTTCCTTGTTGATAGTTTTCGAATCGATATAAAATTGTTAGGGGAATACAACTCCTAAAAATGCGGTTCAGTGGAGGTTGATTACGTCGAATTATGAGTAATTATTACCCTGAGTGAACACCGACTTCAAGTGAATTTAAATGACTTCACGCCAGTGACTTCAGCGAAGGTGTACACCTGATTTCACGAATTGTTAACCCCTCGACAGTTATTACATTTTTAACATGATAGATAAACTTTTAGGCAAACAATTGAATATTGAACCAGAAACATGAAATATCAATCAAAAAGATTAATGAAGAACATTCAAATGAAATAGTAAAATTTTTTGTCGAACACTTTTTTTTCAACCATATAACAAAGACTTTTTAACAAAATAGTTCAATTTTCAAACAAAGAGATGAATTTCGAGGCAACAATCTTAATTTTTAACCCAAAAAAAAAAACGAAATTTTAACAAAATACATAAGTATTCAACTGAAGAAGCCAAGTTTTCGCCAAAAATGAAAGAGCTAAAAATTTCAGTTTAAAAAATTAATTTTATACCAAGAGACGAACTTTGAACAAAATATAAGCATTAAGGATCACATAGTTAAGAAATTCACTAAAAAATATATATTTATAATCAACAATAGAACAGATGAATTTATAGTTTAGGAAATTAATTTTTAACTAAAAAACAAATTTTCAATAAAATAGTTCAATTTTTCACCAACACAATTCAATTTCTAACAAAAAAAAATGAATTTTTAGGGTAAAAAGTTTATTTTCTACCAAAAAAAGATAAAATTTATACAAAATTCATGAACTTTAGAACCAAGCACTTGAAATTTTAACTCATAAAGGGTAAGGTTTCAACCAAACAGATGAAATTTGAAGGGAGAATCTTAATTTAATAAATAAATTTTTAGTTAGAAAATTAATATTCAACCAAAAAGACGAATTGGCAACAAAAAAGTTGAATTTTGAATAAAAACGATGAATTTTCGACTGAAATGAAAAATCTTCACCCAGAAAAATAAATTGTTAAAAATCTAGTTCCTTTACAACAAAAGAAGTAAATTTCTATCAATATATATGTATTTTCAACCCGCAAAGATGAATTTCTAACAAGACAGTTGAATTTTAACGAAAAAAATGACTTTTTAAAAAAAATTGTTGAATATCTTACAGATCAGATTAATTTTTCACTAAGCAATCAATTTTTTACCGTAAAACATGAATTTTAACAAATAAAATAGATTTTCTACCTAAAGAGATAAGTCTTTAAAAAAACGACATCAATTTCCAACTTGAAAAGATGAAAACTTATTTGTCTGGTGAAAAATTAATCTACTTTGTAGGAAATTCGACAATTTTGTTAAAAAGCTTTTTTCTTTTGATGCAAATTTCACTGTTTCAACTTTTTGGATTACCTATGTAAAGTGCTTTCAATTAGCTGGATGACTATGCATTAAAAGTTAATGATTTGGATTACCTAAATTACTTTGACTTACCTGGCTAACAAGTATCCTGGAGTATAGGTTGATTACTCTGGATTGCAAGTGGACTACCTGAGATTACAAGTGGATTACTCCGCATTACTTCGGATAAGAACTGGACTTCTTCAGCTGAGAACGTCTTTTTGGATTGAAAATTGAACTATTTGGCTAAGATTCGACTTTTTTGTAGAAAATTTGAGAAAAAAGTTACGTTCTAGCGACCTGAATGAGCGCGAGTAGCGTATTATCTGTTACTTTTTTTACTATCGCATATAAATCACTTTTCACTATATCAGGAAAATGTGAGTTTGTATCACAACAAACATTTATTTGACGCCATATCACAGACAGAATTTTTTTGATTCAAATAAAATTTCTTTATTTTACAGATTTTGATATGTTAAAAAGAATTCCTCAACAAAGCTCTCTCACTAGACTTTTTTAAAATCTTTTAACGATTTTTTTCTTTAGAACCATTTCCTTGATTATGTTCATGTGGTTTATCATCTGCATGTTTATCAGATCCATGATGATCAGTTCCATGATGATCATTTCCATGATGATCACTTCCATGATGATCAGTTCCTTTATGATCAGTTCCTTTATGATCAGTTCCATGATGATCAGTTCCACGACGACCGGCTGTATTGGTATTATCAGTTACAGTATACTTAGGTGCTTGAAGAGTTTCACGCCCAGCCACTTGATTGGAGTATTGCCCAGGTGGATAATTATGTATATGATGTTTAGTATGCACATAAACATGTGTAGGATATGAACCCGGTGTAACATGTACAGAATGTACAGTAGATGTAGCATTTGAACCATTGTCATCGATATGTACAGAAACTTTTGGATGTTCAGCTTGTCCAGGCATTGCGCCTTGTCCAGGTTGAGCAACAGTTGAAGCAGGTGCAGCTTGTTCAGAAGGTAGAGCATGTCCAGCTTGTCCAGAAGTTGGAACAGGTCCAGGTTGTACAGAAGGTTGAGCAAGTCCAGCTTGTCCAGGCTGTGGAGCATATCCAGCTTGTCCAGAATTCGAAGTAAATGCAGCATTTTCAGGAGTTGAACCAATTTCACTCTGTCCAAGACTTTCACCATATTCATCTTCCCCAACACCTTCACCAATTCCAGCATTTCCATTATTTGCAACATTTCCACCATTATTAGGAGCTGGAACATATCTAACATTATTAGAAGGCGGAGGGGGTCTGCTATACCCCTGCGGTGCAGGAGGTTCGTTATATCCCTGAGATGCGGGAGGTTCGTTATACCCCTCAGGTGCAGGAGGTTCGTTATACCCCTGAGGTGCAGGATAGTCCATATACCCCTGAGGTCCAGGGGGTCCTCCTGGATTTTCATATCCATTCTGTCCATATGGCGCCGTACCATTTAGCACTTTCTCAATTTTTTTTTTATTTCTAAAATGCATTATTCCTCCTACAAGTGCTCCTCCTGCTAGTGCCGCTATTCCTCCTGCTATTAGTTCACCACTAGAGCCTGAGCCCTCTTCCTTCCCTTCTTCTCCCGCTGCGGCACCAGGTGCTCCAGCAGCTGGCGCAGCACCACCTCCTGGAGGAGGTGGTGGTAGGCCAGCTTCTTGAGCATCTCCAATGTCTAAAAAATAAGAAATCAAATTAACAAACAGATTGCACTAATCAACAAAAATACCTATGTCCTCACTGAATGCGACAAAGATCCAAGTTCAGTACCCCATCAGCCTATATGCTGGAAAGCACTGAAAATTGCTTACCTTATAGCTTTTATACATAATCAGTAAGATAACTAAAAATGACGAACTTTGGAATTTTTTGTGTTATTTGGGTCGCTGGTAAGGAATCTGAAATCAGAATTTCAAACTGCCAAATGGCTGAGCCAATATGATGGACCATACGTAAAAAAGTATTTTACTTTCATGTGGTATTTTGAAATTGACTTTAGATTCGTTATCAGCGACCCGAAAGAACATAGTAATTTTCGATTCTCACACAGAGTTTCTTGATAATTAAAAAATGTTTTTATATGCGGTCCGCCATATCGGATTCGATATGAGGGTCCAAGAAAGCTTAGGGTGAGTAATTTTAAATTTCTCGCAGCATACCAGCTGTCGTGTTACGCAACTTGGATCCAATAACGGATTATCTAGATATAAATTTCGTTGCAAAATATTGTTTGAGATAAAAAAATGAAAATTCGGTCCTAGTTTGTTGTAAATACTAAATATTGACTAAAACAGAGCACATTCAATTCGCGGTCAATTTTTTAAAACTTTTTATAGTTTTTTTTTATAAATTATTTCAACAAACGTTGTAGCTAATATTGAAATGAGGTGATATTTGACATCTGCATTGAAAAACGCATTGAAATTAGCGAAGCAATTTAATTAAACTGCATCTTATGGCAAAAAATGTAGGGCAGATTAGTGTTGAGCGTTAAAAAAATACTTCGGAAACGGTATGTCGAATTCACCGGGGACATAGGTCAATTTTGTGGATCAGCGGTGTTAAGAGGTTTACGGATTAAAAACCATGGCATTTTTATAGAAAAGTAACAGCATACATTTTTTACAGCTTTTAATAAAAATCCCTGCGGGTCTGAATGAAAGTTGAATGATAATGGAGTTGTTTTGTTGATTATGGTTGTCTGCGATTTGAGGAACATTTCAAGATGAATATTAAAATAGTTAGTAAGGGATTTTTTTGTAAAAATTTGATTGTAGTACTTATTTAATATGGAAAGCAAAAATTTTCCTTAAGAAAGTGTAATGTTTACCAAAAATGTTGTTTAACTGGATATTTTTATTGATTGTGGTTATTTACCATCCCAAAAATATTTGAAGACAAAATTTAAAAAATTGAAGGGTTCCTTTCTGAACAAATTCAGTTTTATATTTGGAGCGTTAGTTGAACTTGAAATAACAAATACTAAAATTTCTATTTTGAAGGAAAATGGTTCCAATTCGAATTAATTAAATCCAAAAAATCGATTGTTTCCAAAAAAGGCCCATTCATTATGGTAATCTTTCGTCTTTTAATTTTTAATTATTATTATTAATTTCAATTTATTTCAATTTTCATTCAAGGATACAAAGCCAAAAGGAGCTTGAATTGGCGGAAAATTCGGTTTTTCTTAAAAACATATGCTTCATGATACAGTGTATAGAAAGTCCAAACAAAACGTAGTAAACAATTTGTTAGTTTTTCATGTTTTACTGAAAAGAATTAAGCAGATTCAGGAAAACGATAGTCCACGTAGGGGTGGTCCAAAAATCTATTTTTAATTTGTATTTTTGAATTTTTATGAAAACCGTCCCCAAATTTGTTAAAATCTACATAAAAATACATGTGTTTTTTAAAATAATATTTAGAAGTTCCGCAAGCCCCATGAAGTTCAACACATATTTCCTGAAAGAAAAACAGACCTTGTTTCTAAATTTAATCAAAATTGATAATATCAGGTAGATTTAAGCTATCTAATATAAATAACTAATTAGTTTTTAAATATTGTCCTCATAAGTCTGATTAATAGGGTCCCAAAAATACCCCATAATTGAAAATTAGGATTATTCGAATTTCTGGCGCTAATTGTGATTTTTTGTGGCTTTTTAATGGAAATGTTTCCTATTGCATAAAATTCTACTTTCTACTGATAAGTAAATATGTACATAAATTGTTCAAACAATTTATTATTGTTCTTAGAAACTTTCTCTTAAAATACTGTTAGAAAGTTGCAGTTTTTTCTGCATTTTTTTACCTTTGTTCGGCTTTTCAATTATGAAAAAATTATAAAGAAATAGTAAAGATAATACTTTTGTGGAAAATCTTTTTTTTTGTGATTATATTTTCCAGAAATTTAACAGATATGTGAAATTTTCTTTAAGCTTTTTATATGGATCATATTACAAATGTAATTTTTCCTTGAAGTAGTTACTGAGAACCTTCTTGTTTAAATTATTACAAATATATATTACTTGTTTCTGACTAAACAGTCAAACAAAAGCTGTAAATTTCAAAAAAACACACAACTTTCTAGCATTAATATTAGAAACCCATAGAAAACCATAATGAATTGTTTGAATAATTAATTTTGTTAAGTTTTACTAATTATTATGCGACTGAGCAAAAAGTTGACAAAAAGTGGAAAATTTTGAGAAAATACTGTATCTATCAAGCATTACTATAGGAGAAAATATTTATAAACTAAAATTAATTTGTTTAAACAATTAATTTGGTCAAATTGAATTAATTATTGCCTCGATTTAACTAAAAAGTTTAAAATCATTTTGAATGTTATAAAAAACCTAAATTTTTCAGCTCTGTTCTAAGAGAGAATTGCTGAAAACAATAATTAGTTATTTGTATTCGAAAAACAACTTTTATTTAAAAACCATAATAAAATCACAATTATCACCAAAAGCTCGTAACATCCAATTTTTCACTTATGGGATTTTTTGCGTCTCTGTAAAACAGACTTATGGGAATGGCACCCAATAATTAATTATTCATTCTTGTTCCATATGTTAAACTTCGAGGGGTTCGCGGAACCTCTAAATTTAATTTTTTTTTAAATCACTTATTTTGTATGGTTCACGTGTACTTTCGCTAGACCCCGCCGCCGGTCCCCTTGTGGATAATCGTGGACTTTTTTAAATAAATAATCCCCCTCCTCCCAAAACTGCTGACGTGGAATATAGATGGCCCCTTAATACTCAACTTTTATTTAAACTCGGTTCAGCCGCACCTTGCTAAGTTAGAAACTAAATTGAAAAATTAAAAAAAATGGTCTTCTGGAATATTTCAATAATTCTTGTTTATTAAGCCAATGCTATTCAAAATATCAAAATTACCAAAATATATGCCGAAGGTTGCAATGGAAACGAGTCGAGCAACATCAGAGAACCTCATTTTCTTGAGTTGGAAGACAATTAATTTTTCTTGTAGAAGTTCGCGAACGTTCACTAATAATTTCTTGAAAGATCGTTTCTTCACTCACAGACTTGCTCTTGTCCCAAAAACCATGAATATGTATAGCGGATGTACATGGCACAACGATAATGAAATTTCAGGTTATCAGTAATTCCAATGTCATCATTGTTTCGTCAAATCATTCTTGTCTAAATAAGCGTACGACGTTTTATCGCGGTTACCATACTTTTTCTAAAACTTTCCATTTGGATGATAAATAAAAGATGTGAGTTTCGTCGTTCAAATCA
>CAKNWT010296958.1:0-16763 GCA_932066315.1 Andricus coriarius | reverse complement strand
GCTTGAGCAAGGTAACTTTTTTTCATGCGGAAATTCGCGGCTCCGTCCGAATACAACACCCCTGCCAAAGAGAAAGAAAAGAAGGAGAGGTATCAAGACCTTAAAAGGGAGCTGCAACGACTGTACCCAAAATATTCGGTACAAGTAATTATCCTTGTGATAGGTGTTCTCGGAGGTGCGAAACTATCACTGGTTTGTAACCTCAAAGCCATACCCGCGTGCCAAAAATATGCAAAGGCACTTGCGAGATGGATGCAGGAAGCGGTCATCCTTGGGTCACTTTATGTCCTCAACGAGGGTTGCGCCGGTGTGTCTTTGTGATTTCATTTTGTCCTGTGACCACGCATCTCACGGTTGTGTGACGTGGCCATAAGTTTGATTTACCGCGGTTCTACTGGGAACCGGTGTCATTTTTTGGATGGCGGTTGCTCTCAGTGGGGCTCTGCGGTGGTTGTTTAACTCTTTTCTTTTAAATAAATATAAATATATATATATATATATATATATATAGTTAAAAGTGTTTCATAAGGACCACCTTATGTCAAATTGAAAAAAAAATGTTTAATATCACTTTATGATTGTAGTTTATGAGGGATTTGAATCACAGTTTTTGATTTGCACGCTCAAACTCGGCGCATTTTCAGGGCAGCTAAGAATAGAAATTAGTGCAAAGTAAGGAGAAAATATTAAAGCGAGCATGGAAAATAAAAATTGTAGATTATTTTACAATATCTGAATAAGCAGTACCACATCGCACAAATGTGTGGAAAATACAAAGAACGAGCGCGTAGCGCGAGGTATATATATCGTCGAGCGCGAAGCGCCCGATGAATATATTCTCGAGCGCGAAGCGCGAGAACCAACAGTTGCGCACCTCAGGCGCGCTCAAACTTGCGAGCGAAGCGAGCCGCGCGCACAGCGCGCAATGAGAATGTGCCCGCGCAGCGGGCATATTTTTTATTTTATTTTCTAAGATTAAAAAAAAAACTGCACATTCTATCTGAAAGTGATTGCTAATAAATTTATAGATCTTTTTTGATTGCATAATTTGTTTCTATTCATCTTTTTACGTACCCTGCGTTGTTTTTCCAAAGATTTAATTTTTCTACTTTTAATGCTATTTTTTACGAATAAAACCAGAATTACGCATCCTATCAAAGAGTGATCAATACAAAATTTGTAGATCTTTTTTATATGCACAATTTTTGTTTTGTCACCATTTTCCATATCTTGCTTAGTTTGACCGCAAAATTAAAATTTTGATTTTTCATTATTTTTTTGTGCCATCAAAATTAGAAATTTTGATTTTTCATAAACTTCAAAAAGTTGTTATGGCAATATTGTAGTGTGTTCAAATAGCAACGATTTTCACCTACAGACTTTTTTTCATATCGTGCGTTTTTTGGCTTAAAATGTTAATTACAATAAAATTGTAATTCAAGGCGAAAAAATATTTTTGTGTACAAAATAAGAATTTCGAATAACTAATTATTTTTCAAGTTTTTTTGTTTTCTTATTTTAAGGTTATATAAATATAATTTTCGCAGGATTCTTGAGAAAAATTCACAAAATTATTAATATTTCAGATATGTCAAATAAAAGTTTCAATGAAAAATATAAGTTTCAATCAAAAACTAACTCATGGAGATATTTTTATATGTAATTTCATTCTTCAAATCTATTTCCTGAGGCCAAAAATGGTATAAAAATGTCGTAAAATTGATAAAATGACCAACTATTTACAATAATTTTTAAAATAAAAATCAATGTTTATCATATTCAAATTAAATTTAGGAATATTTATAAAAAGTATTAATATTTTTAATTTTTGAAATTAATGTATACAGACTACAGTTTTTATTTGAATTTTCACGACAGTTTTTGGTACCATGTTTCACCCTAGGGCAGAATCAAGAAAAAATATTCTAAAAATATGTTCACTAGTTATTAAAATACTACAAAAATTACCTTAAAAAATTGTTTCGTCCTTTTAAAATCATGCGATATTTCATTATCAAACAAATTTTGTTAAATTTAGTTTACAATTATTTACAATCAATTTCAAATTACAACTATTTTTGCAATTAAAATAAAATTGTAAAAACTAAATTTTGTAAAGTTGAGATAAGTATTTTCAGACGTTAAAGGTTTGGTGAAATTTTATTTATGTGACCGTCCGCGAAGAAAGGGACCTAATGCGGAAAAAATCGATAATTAGTTTTTTACAACTATCGATAGTTTTTTATTTGCTCTTTTATAATAAAAAATATTATTCCTATATTTAAAAAAATAGGAATTGTTATTCAAGTGCAAAGTGCGGGCCTCTTTTGGCGTTCCTGTGTTGGAGCGCCTCTTCAATCGCTTCTCCTGTAAAATGAAGCTACCGCGCATTAGGTCCCTTTCTTCGCGGACGGTCACATATTAAGAAAGCATGTGAGGTCAAGTTAATAACTTTTTTGCTTTTTCTCTTAAAATCCCCAAAATTGTGATTAGAGCCTAAAATAGCATGAAAAGAAAGATAAGTATATGAGGTAAGTATACAGTAAAAATGTTGAATAATTTAATAACTTAAAAATAATTGTCTTTTATAATTATTTTGACTTTACAATATTTAAAATCAATTGAAAAATAAAACATAAATCATGAAAAATGAAACTGTAGAATCGGATAGTTTAAAACATTCCATCAGCATTTCTGAAAAACATCCTCATTAAATATCTCAAGACTTCATTACAATCATGTATTTGAAGACTTTCTTTGAGGTGTAAATTTTTGAAAAGAAAAATCAAGTGAAACCTTCTAATAGCCAAACAACCCGAATTGTCCCGAATAGTGAAGTCGGACCTCGAGGAGCTCGGCTTCTTCCTCGTGCCCCGAGCTCGTGCATTTTCGGCTGTACACGAGGCTGGCCGACGCATCGCGTAACAGAGCCGGTTCACCGATACGCTACGTTTGCATGTGTTTCTCCCAGATGGGAAAGTGGTGGGGGCCGAAAAATCACACGTTCTGGAGCCTCTGGTACAGAGAGGGATTAAGTTTAAGAGATCACTTCTACTGCTATGAGGATTTAAAACGCGATGACGTAAAGACGTGTTGTCTAACACTACTTGTGATGTAATATGCTATTAACGGCGCCAAATAATTTATTTTCAGAAGACCGACTTACTAGTGCTAGATTAGCTCGTCCAAATTAGCGTTTGGCAATACAAAAACGTTTCACTTCTGTTCTGCGTTATAATAGATCGTCTTGACAGCGCCACATTAATGGTCAGGATGGTCTAACGGATAACCCTCGAATAGTTCCCTGATAATTTTCTGCACGGGCTGTATCAGCTACAATTTAATATACTTCTCCCAAAATAGAATGCATATATTTCAAATACAATTTTTCAAAACTCTGAAAAAATTAGGAGATTATTTTCTCACCCAGAGAAAAAAACTGCCACGATACGGCCTGCGAAAAATAAAAACTAGTTTTTGTGAGCAACCCCAATATATACAGTATACACTACTGCCGGCGAAAATTGTGTGCTCACTTACAAAAATCGGATTGATACCAGCCTTGTCTCAGAAGGTGATTATCTCTGCAAAACAGTAAGTTAGAAAGATTTTGTAAAACTAGTTAGAAAGCTTATATCATTCCTCGTCGACTAAGTCTTAATTGAAGTATTGAAGCTATGTTGAAGCTATGATTCTTCAAAGACGATAGGTCGAGGGGATCGAACTGAAAAATCATGTAACAAACGTAACGCAACGAAAGTGAGTCATCATCATGGAGACTAGATATAGTCTCCATGGTCATCTTATGACTCTCAGACGCCAGCGACAGCTCTACCCCACTCTCTTCTCTTCCTCTCTCTCACTCTCCCCCCCCTCTCTCTTCATTCTTCCTTCAATGCTTAAGAAGCATAGCTTCTGACGGCGGTCCCCCGACCGCTCTCATTTTTTTTTTTGATTGAGAGGGGCCGAGATAGGATGTGGGAAAGCCCGATAAAATATGTACTGATTTTAAAATTATCGCAAGGAAAGTGGAAGTGTGCCCAAGACAAAAATCGGTCCGTCTAGCCGCACTCGGGCTTCTGTGAACGCATGAGAAATCATATATAAATCACTGCGGTCACCACTCAATTGACCGGCTGTTCATCTTGGGCATGCATCCCCATTTTTTTGATAGAGTGTAAGTGTACGCACAATTTTGACTGGCAGTGTATGCATATTTAATACATGCATCTTCAAGACACTGGGGAAGTAAAAAGAACTAATAACAAATAAAAAAGAAAAAACTCCAAAATTGCTTTTGTTTTGAAAAATTTTTTGTCCAAAAAGGAACAACTTGGGCCAGTGCGCACTTTTACTTTCTTAAATAATTTTCTTTCTTCACCCTATCATGTAAGAGAAGAAATCGTATTACATACCTGTCTAAAGATACTGCTACAAGACTGTATACAGAAGCCGCTACAGATACGCCCTGTATGTAAGGAACAGTTTTGCACATAAACCATCCAAGGACCCAAGCTGAAAAATACAAATGGTGTTGAAAATTATTGGCAATTTCAACTTGAATTTTTAGAGACTCTCCAAAGCATCACTTGCATATACATATCAGTAATGATATGCACTTATTTAGTTCCCCATAATACCCTTTACGTATAAATAATAATGACGTACAGCTAATATCCTTTAAACTCGTATCACTATCCCTCAAGTAAGTATTAGCATCCAATTTTATTTCAATGTAACAGTAAATGAAAGCACAAATTGTTCAAAAGTTTAGTGTTTTCCTTTATTTATTTTAGGAAGAGCGCTAACTTATTGAAAGTATATCTGCAAGTTACTGACTTGGAACAAGGAATTTCCGTAAAGAATGATAATTTATATTTTGAGACAGGAAATTTTCTGCAAGATTTATAATTCTGAGTTGAGAAATGTAACAACAAATTCAGGTAAAGAAATATAACTTTAAGTTCGGGACAGGGAATTTTCATTCAGAGTTATAATTTTCACTTTGGGACAGGGAATTTTAGTATAGAATTATAATTGCATCCTCATAGAGGGAGATTTGTATTGTCCTAAATATTCCAATCTATTTTCTTGACACATTTCGATATAATTCGGCCCCAGGAACTTGAATAATGCGTTTTTTAAGGACGAGCGACCTATTGCTGAATCTTTTGCGACACTAGTACGGATTTATGAAGCTTCAAAATAATGGCTTATTCTGTTTATATGAAAAAAACTTTGTTGGTATTACGAATACTACAGTACTATATCCAATATATTTGTTCGCGTTTTCGAGACGCGTCGAGTGTCCTATTGATGAACTTACCATGACCTCTTATAAACCTGGCCATACCGATTTATAAATTAAAAATATATATTTTTTATCTCTTTTACGAGTATATGAGAAAAACTTGTTTAATATTGGGAATGCAACAGTAATGTACATGGTGTTTTTGTTCGCGTCTTCGAGACACATCGATTGACCCAGTGAAGAATCATTCATGACCTTCCATATAACCAACCATTTTGAAACAAAATTCCTTACCCTCTTTGTATGAGGAAAACTTTTTTGACATTAGAAATATAACAGTACTGCATATCTGACGTATTTCTATTTTCCCGATTTCGAGACGCATTCAATGAGATAGTGACGAATCTTTCATGACCTTCCATGATCTACCAATAATATTTTCTATGTATTCTATAAAATTGCTTCGCTTGTTGATATATGAGGAAAATTTTTTTTTAATTTAGAAATACAACAGTACTATTGAGTATGGACATGACCTTGATATTTACCGGATATGACAGGCAGCGCCCGCGGCGGCCAAAGCCTAAAATCCCCGAGTGATAGAAATTTGAAATTTACATAAGATAGCATGTGTGCATTGTTTTAAAATATAATCAATGCATAAATGATTGCTTCAAGAACGTATATAACATTTTTCAAAATGAAGAAAAATAATAGAGGAAACTTTCCTGCAAAAAGATTTCGTGGAGAATTCGTCATTTCATTCTAGCTACACCCGTTCTAGTTTCGTTGTTGGTTATGAACATAACCTTAAAAATTACCGGTCGAATGCCAAAAAGCGGATTGATGATGAATATTTAAATTAAAACGGGATTTCAAGGTATTAGGGCCGGTTTCACCAACCTAGGTTAAAAAGTTGATCCTCGGTTAAACCGATAATCGACGGTTAAATATGGTGTATAGCGTGCATTTTGACTGGCCGTCAGTTAACCAATAATTTAACCGAGGTTGGTGGAACTGGCCCTAAGTCATTCAATCGATTTTCCCCCTGAGACACTGAATAAGGGAAAAAGTTTAGCAGTCATTCATGTGATGAGGGCGCAGGAGTTGAGAGTGAATGGGATAAGCAAAATTCAGTGCAGTGTCGCTTCTGCCATTATCAAGAAACCTGAGAAAAAAGTTTTTTCGCATAACATATTGAACTGTTAAAAAAAAGCTTCACTTAAAACTCAAGACAACTAATAAAATACTCAATCTCATTTGAATTAAAATCAAATATACTCCATAAATATTCTGGGATAATTAAACTTCCTACCCTCAAAATCTGACAACTAGCATTACTTTTACAAAAATAATAGATCGTAAAAATATGCGAGTATATATGGGTAATTGTCAAATTGGAGGCAAACTTGAAGTCCCAGTAATATAACATTAACTTAGAAATTCGTACTGATTTTTTTTTCAAGTTTAATTATTAGTTATTATCATCCTCTACAAAATGGTTATTTCTTTTTGTTTATTTTCGTTCCGATTCACTTTAATTTAATAAAAGAACACCCCAAACGTCATTACCGAACGGTGTCCCGACCTGATTCAGCGGTGTTTTCTTTCATAAGTAGGTGACTTTTTATGATTAAAATCTGTTGTTGTTTTATAAATATTAAAAAAGGCTAGACTTGATCAATTTTCTCGCATCATTCCCGTACAGTACAATGGAGGAGTGTACGACTGCTTATATGCGCGTGCGCGCCGATCAGATGGGCCGGTTTGTTTTTTTATTTCCTAGCCTCTATTTATAAATATACAGATCTCAAGAATTGAGCTAAATAAATTAATTAGAGACAAAGAGGTGTTACAAATTATATTACAGCACAGGTAGGTAGGTAGATTTGTTATTAATAATATACTGCATACTTCATGTAATTTTTATTCACATTTGTGACAAATTAATGAACTTTGTAGGTTTCAAATTTTATATGTAGCCAGTCTCGAACGTCTCAATAAAAAGTAGAACTTGTCTTGAAATTAAAAAAAAAATAATCTAGAATAGTTAAATATTTCGTTTTTCCTAAATGGCATGCGTTACTGCGCTTTCGAAGTTTTTAAAAGCTGTTGCTCTCTTTCATCAAAATCCCAACCTCAAATCCACTTTTCGTATTTCATGTAAGAATTTCATTATTATTTCTTATTTTCAAAACTGCCCCTTTTGGATTAAAATTTTTTAGATTTGATATAATCAATTTCCGTTATGAAATATTTAATTCCTAATAATAATGTGATTGCCACTGTAGGTGCTAAAATTTGCCTACAATTTGACAATCACCCATATATAATATTAATTATCCAGTTTGCACATTAATTTGTCCAGATACCTTTTTTTAAAAACAAGAATATTGAAGTACTCTGTGATATTTGTAATCCGACAGATCTACTGTCATAGACAGATAAATTCAAAACTCAATTGCGATCAAACCGTTAAATAAACTCGAGCAAAAGTTTTTTCCCTGAATTGACATTTCATCAGTTTTCCTACAGACACTCTCGTTATCTGACAGTTAAACTCTTATTTTCAGTATAAATTTATTTATTATCAATCGCGTGTAAACAAGTGGAATTCATCACTCAAGAATTGCCACTCTTGAACAACAGATGGCACCAGGCTGTTTCCGTGGCCGGACTCAATATAATGTGATGTATTTGTTGGCATCTTCGAGATGCATCGACTGACCTATTAACAAACCACCCATTATTGATGAACTCGTAACTTTCTGGCAATAAAATTTTTGATTTAACGTAAATCCGTACAAGAAAATGACACTTTATACCAGTTTAAAATAAGTCAGATGAGATAATTGCCTGTAAACAAATATTAAAACTGTCTTGCAAGACCACCTTGTACGAGGAAGCAAATTTATTTGATGCCCACGAGGAAGAAAAGTGCTCATACAAAGAGCACAAGTAAATACATTCCTAATAATTACTTCCACAGTACTTCGCAGCGGTATTTTAATTTCGGGGCAGGCAATTTCAGTAAATAAATATAATTTTAACTCAGGAACAGGGAATTTCGTAAAAAATTATAATTTGGTTTTGAAGAGTGATAACTTTGAACTTGGATCAAAGAATTTTTGACATGGAAAAGGAGGTTTGGAGAATAATTTATATTCTGATTTCGAAGAAGGGAATTTCAAATGTAAAATAAGAAATCTTTCACCCTCTGTAAGATAGAAAGAAATTGGTGATCTAAAAAAAGGTGTGAGCTCTCATTGCAAAAAGTATAAACTCGGATTGAATTTGCAATTAATTTACTGGACAATGCAATGACAAAATAAACATTGATATATAAAGAATTTCATCCTATACATTATCAGAGGAAATAGATAAGGTCGTAATGATAGGTCGCGGGCGCGAGGATTGGGTCGAAGAAGTGACCTCGATACCGAGGTGACCGAGATGCATGACCTGAATTCCGTTTCTGTACAGGTGTCCCACTGCCCTCTACCCCCGTGCGAGTTATAGAGCAAGTTCACCTTGGACAAAACAAACAAATAAAATAAAAACACGATTAAACTGAGAAAAGGGCTTTCTCGGAAAAAATTTCAAGGACTCTACCCATTGACTATTTTTGCAAAGAATCAGTGTATACAAAATCGCACAACAAATATTTGGGTCCTACCAAAGATTTTCTTTCATTCCAGCCAAAATTCTGTGCGACCATGTCAGCGATTCAGCTGGCGAATTTTTGTCTAATAGTAGGTGTCACAACCGATTTTAAAGTTTATTCATTAAATATATTCGTTTCAGAGAGTAGCTTGAGTGTGAATATTATATGCAAATTCAGACATTCAACCTTGCACCAAAAAAGCCTCAGAGGCTTTTCTGTGCATTTTAATTTGTGAGGTACAGTGCATTTTTCAAATACCTCTATTTTCACGGTTTTCATGATTTATTTTGGAAAATAATGCTTTTATATATTAATATTCTGCAGAGAAATTGTGTATTTCATAAAAATACAACTTTTTTGTCCACAATATTTTCTGGTAAAATCATTATTTTTCGAAAGAATCGACGAAAAATTAAAATCACACTGACTTTCCATGATTTTGGTCAAAAACGAGCTATATGCCTTCAAAAGTATGCATTTCAGAGAAAAATGTTGTATACGAAAAATTTGCATTGCAATAAATTTAACATTTGTACTGCAACATATTTTCATATGCAGTCAATAGTTTAGGAGTGACAATAATGTTTACGGTTGAAAAGAGAATGCTGCTTGTAGATTTCCTGATGTGTAAAGAAAGCTGCAGAGCATTTTGATGAAAGGCTCAAAGACTTTAAAAAATGGCAACTACTTTTTGTTCAACATTTTTCTCTAATTTTATAAAAATTTTGTACTTTTGTTTGTTTTTTCTATTTTTTCGTGAAGAATATTTAGAAAAGAAGCCAAAATAATGAAAAATAAGAATTTTTTATTTGATCCAAATCGATAGAATGCGTGTGTGTGATAAATTTAACTTTTAATGCCATCCAACAGTATTCTACAAGTAATTAAAGAAGCATCAGTTGAACCGCCGCGTCGTCTAGACCGTCTAATCTTGACAGTCTAGTTCGGCCCAGGTCTGGCACTGCACAGCCTTCCACAGCACAAAAAATTATATGCGTCAATCATCAAGCTTTTCGCAGTGCATTCCAGACAAATTTACAGCATATTTAAAACGACGAAATAGTATATTATGCACCTAGGGGGAGAAAAAGTGCCTCTCCCCCTTGGTGCACACGATATTTTTTATAACAAATGGATTATTTCAGATATTTCGTGAAATACAGTCATGACTTTAGTCCATATTAGATTTTGAATAAAGAAGCATACAATTTATGTTAACTTATTACAAATTATCAAAAATTCAATAAAAAAACTGTCAGGAATTTTCGGTAATATACGGTATCTTTAGAGGTGATTTGTGGTAACTTGCCATAAATTTCCAACAATTCAATTCAAAAATTTCTATAAATTTTCGGTCATTTATGTTAATTTCACAGGTCAATATCGTGACATACCATAAATTAGCCAATATTCATTTTTTTAATTTCCATAAATTTCCGGAAATTTATGTAAATTTTCGGTCATTTATGGTAATTTTACCGGTAAATATGGTAAATTACCCAAAATTCATTTTTAAAAATGTACATAAATTTTCGGCAATTCATGGAAATTTTCGGTAATTTATGGTAATTTTACAAGTAAATATGGTAACCTACCTTAAATTACCCAAAATTCATTTTAAAAAATTTCCATAAATTTCTGGAAATTTATGAGAATTTTCGGTAATTTAAGGTAATTTGATCAGTTATATATGGTAAATTTCCATAAATAACCGCAAAATTCTATCAAAATGTCCTCACAGTTTTTACGGTGAATGGGCTGATAATAGTAAAATGCGAGCTCACAGACATATAATTTTCACTGTTCACCTCTGACGTCACTTTTCAGTCCCTAGGGAGTAAAAAGTACTTTTTACTCCCTAGGGAGTAAAAAGTAGAGCTCGAGCCCCGCTTCACAGGCATCGAGAAGGGCTGAAATCATGCATGTGTTATAAAAAAATGTTTATTCTCCAAACAATTATTTGCCTGACTCATATCAAGTTTTTGGAATTTTTCTAACACGAATTTGGAAACTTTTTCTTTGCAACAAAAAATTACCAGAATACCCTTCTTACAGATTTAAATAAATGTTATTGAAATATGAGATACACTGTCCAGTGACAGCGCGCGCGGTTTATAAACTCCGGCCGTTAGGGTTTGATTCTCGGTGCTTGCGAATTTTCTGCAAATGTGATTTTCTAGCGTTATATTTAGTTACTACTTTACTTCATTAATTATAATTTTTTTCTTTAAATATTTTTCCTCAATGAAATTTTCCCATGTAGTTTGGCCTACAATTTTTCACACCAGGTTTCCGGAAGAAAAGAAAAGCATTTATTCATGATTTACTACACTGGAAACTGGATTTGTGCACGGCTTTGTTTCTGGCCTTGGCCACAAACCCAGGGACTCCGAGAAAGTAAACCGGCAGAGCCGAGTGAATAATTTCTGTTGGATTTCGAGGCATGACGCAACCGGATGCAACTAACGCGCTGAGAGTCCGGCTCTCATGTTTGTCACGCTTGACTGATAACATCCTCCCCTCTCGGTGCCACGGCTCCTGTCAACGGAAACCCGTTCGCGGCATCAATTCTCTCAAAGCACGAATCCAGTTTACTGAAATCCAGACTCCTGTGTACTTATATATTACTTGCTACTTGTTTATGACACATATACCGAGTACTATTCATCCAGTTATTATTTATTTAGTCACCTCTGACTTGAGGGCCTGAATAGCGGCTGACCAGGCGCCAACTGGCACCCAGTTAGGCTGGTGAAATCAGCCTCAGAAGATGTTTCCACTGTGGCCACTTTGCAGCATTTCACACTGGTGGTATACGCAAATTTCGCAAAGAAACGTGACAAAGGTTTCGATACGAGATCAGTTCAAGCTAAGAAAACCCAGACGCCTCAAATGAGGGGAGTGGCACTGCGGCATCTTTCATTCCGAAAAATTTCAGAGTCCACAAAAAATGATCGAAAAGTAGTGTTTTGAGTTGAATTATTTTTCCGACCAATCACAGCGGTGTCTTCCCGTCTCCCGCGAGACGTTGGAAAATAGTAAGGACAGTAATGCGACACACATCACATAGTTCTGTGACTAATCACAGACGTGACTTCCCGCACTTCTAGAAGGGCGTATAAAATTTATGGATCCCAGCACAAGTGGATCCTGACAATATAAAAATTACAATTTCAAACATATTTTTTGATGCGCTCGGACCAAACGATTTTATACCCTCATCTGTGATGCGACGCGACGCCAAATCTGGGATATATCCGACATCAGCCTGCCAGAAGATTTTTCCACCAGGCCCAGAATGACTTGCCGCAGATGTGGCATGGAGCAGTGCGACATGCCGAAATGTGACATACAGCTTGCCACATGATCCAAGCCCAGGGAAGCATCAAAGATATTGATTCATCAGTAATTACTTGCGAAAAACTGTTTGGCGAATTGCCCTTATTCATTGAAAATTAAATTTATTGACACACACACTCATTTTTTCCGAAAACTACTGATTGCAGAGAAATAATGTCGAACACAAAATAATTGCAGTTTTTCAATGCCTTTGAGCCCGTTTTCAAAGTGCTCTATGAATAATTAACAGCTTTCTCAAGAAATTAGAAAAAATACAAGCAACATTCTCTCTTTAACCGTGAAAATTATTCTTCTTAAAATATTGACTCCATATGAAAATATTTTACAGTACAAATGTTAAATTTATTGCGATGTAAATTTTGTGTATACACGATTTTTGTCTGAACTGCATACTTTTCAAGATATACAGCTCGTTTTTTGACCAAAATCATGAAAAATCAGTGTGATTTTAATTTTTCGTCGATTCTTTCGAAAAATAATGATTTCGGGATACAAGTTGTATTTTTATGAAATACGCAATTTCTCTGTGGAATATTTTTATATTTGAGCAATATTTTCCAAAATGAATCACGAAAAAAGTAAGAATAAGAGGTATTTGAAAAATTTAGTCTACCTTAGAAATTAAAATGCACAGAATAGACGCTGAAGATTTTTTGGTACAAGGTTGAATGTCTGAATTTGCATATAATATTCACATTTCAACTACTCTCTGAAACGAATAAATTGAGGCATTAAACTTCCAAATCGGTTATGAATTGCCATTTTTATGCAGGTTTGAAGATAAAAGTATAATTAACGAAAAAAATCAAATCTCTACAAAAATTGTCAGTTAAATCACTGACATGGTCGTGCAGCCTATCAAAAAAAAAACTTTGCTGTGCATGAAAGTATACCAATCAATTCAGCAAAATAAAGGTCTGCAAATGTTGAACAAACTTGTAAAGACTCTTCACATTTGAATGCAGAAAGCAAAGTTTGATGGTGCAAAAATTAAATTTTCACAGGTGTAAAAACATCAGTCTAAAATTTCGTTTATTTTCTTTCTGAAAATAATCCACACCTCTGACTCTCAAAAAATAAATTAACCTGTGCAGAGTTACAGTACTTATCTGCTCAGGACTATACACTGCACACTGGAAAAAGTAAAAATCTACCAAAACTGTCCTGAATTATTTCGCGCGTCTCTGAACAGGAAATTCGAGTAATAGCGTATTTGATGTAAAAATGCAGAGGGTGGTATTGGTATAGCGCGTGGTGGCAGCGGCAAAATTACAAGACCTTGAATGCCTCGGAAAGTAGAACAATGCCCGAACGAGTGTTTATACGCAGCCGCGCGCAACATGAATCGTCTAGCCAAGAGAGGTGCAAGCAAGGCTTGTACTAATCACTATATTCTCTACTGTATAAACATACAGCACTAAAATTTGCTTCTGCATTTTTTAATAATTATGTTTGCAATATTTTCTTTAATATGTCACAGAAAAAAAGGACGTGCAATCTGTACCCCCATTTAGAGCAGTCTCTACCCCTTTGCGTGGTAAGACTGAAATCGCGTGCAGTTACCACCTCAAACTCACTCTGTCTTCTCCTTTTCTTCCGATGCGAAAAGTTCAACCTGAACATCCTGAACATTAGTAAAAAAAAAAATCACTTCTATTTTTTCTGTGCTGGCAAGGTTGCGTTGAAACAAGAAATACTTGAAAAATTATACTTACGCACAAAGATGTTACTCATGAGTGTAGCAGGGAGACAGAAAATGATGACCAAGACATCAGCCACAGCAAGATTAACAATAAAAAAATTGGTAACAGTTCTCATTCGAGGTGATCGATAGACCACAGCGATCACAAAACTATTTCCAATTAGTCCAACGACAAATACTACAATATAAGCCACACAATAAACAGCTGACATGACTACACTGTGTCTGTACAACAAGCGATCTGGTAGTACTTGTTCTATGGAGAGGTCAGAGAGGTTGAAACTGTCACTGCTTGAATTGATAAATTTTCTGGTAGAATATGCTTCCATTGCAGATCTTAAATTCACAACACCATCACTACCACCACCGCCACTTGATTCAGTCAATAGTGAGTTGTTGAAAAAATATTCTCCAAATTCATTCTTCACATGTGTAAGAATACTACTACTCCCAGGTAGTTGATTGGCCGTAGTAGTGGCAGCACGTCGACGTACATCAACATTAAATTCCTGAGAATCTGGTAAACGGAGTGATGCAGCTACCATCCCCATCAGAGAAGAAGGTTGTTGTAACATTGGAAAATCTAGCAAAGACTCACCGCAATTAAAAAAATCTGTGAGCCAATCAATTTTTTCAACATCACTGATATTTTTTCGATGTATGCTTATCTCCAAAAAAGTCCACCCACACCATCAGAGTGCGTGTACAAATATTCTGCGAATATATCATTCAATTCTCAAAATTTAATTTATATATGTCTGATATATGTATATACTTGAATACTCTTCAGCAAATTACAGAGATGCTGCCACATCAGTACAGATGTTGATGTTTTAATCGTCCCACTGTAGTGGTGAGAATATAACAAGATACATTACCAAATTAAAAATATGTATCGTACTCAAAGCTTTCCATGCACCCCACACACATAAATACAACACCACAGCGTAAATACACTTGGTAATCGCTCTTATTTAATCTCTTTGCACTGTTCTGACGAATAAGCTACACATTCAGACACTGTATTGCCCTTGTCTGAAGAAAATGAGATTTCGATTAATCAATCCAATATACTGAGGTCCTTTCGACAGAGTACAAGTCTACAATCGCACACTGCCGCGAGATGCTTTAGAAGCGTCCAACAGTCTGGTGCATGCTGCACAACGGCGCAAGCGTGCACATCAAGCAGCTGTGCAAAGGTTTGGTTTGGGTATTGTGTCCTGTGTTTGCCTGTGTGTGTGGGAGTGTCTGTATTGCTCTTAACAAAATACACAACAATATTTCGTTTTCCTCCTGAAAATGTTTCTCAAACGAATTGACAATAGAGATGCTTGTCTTCGCTCATATATGTAAAAGCACACACTCGTACACAGATCATTGATAGATAAAGAGCTGTACTGTGGTTTTAATTTTACTGTATATGCACAATAAATCAATTGATTTTTATCATTACAGTCACTCCCAGCGGCTTGAAGTTTGCCTCTCGCCATCAAGAATTTGAAAATGGTTTATAACCATTTGTTCGTTGGTCGTTAATTGGTGTTAATTGGTTCAGTTCCATTGTTAAAGAGTTCCTAATTCGTTCGATTGATAAACAAAAAAAAACACATTTTTCGGGGTAACAGAACAAAAATATAAAAAATATAAGCTCACAGACTTGATTGAAATCGTTAGTTGGTTACATGTTTACGTTAGATGGTCGTTTAAAAAAATTACTCACAACAATAACGAATAATGAACGAGTAGTAAAAAATGTGTCCGCTACGCGGGCACATTCTCATTGCCTGGCGCTTCGCGCTAAGTTTGTTCGGGCCTAGGACGCGCAGGTATGCTCTGGCGCTTCGCACTCGACTGCGTACGTTCAATGCGTGCATTTCAACTACATTTTTTCAAATATCACAAATATTGTAACTTCAGTCGAAAACTGTGATTTAAACCGCCGAGGAACTACAGTCATAAATTCGAACTGAAATTCTTTTTAAAGAAGGTTCTCAAAGCACCTGCAGCTCTGACGATTACGTTCTCGTTGTGAAACTCGCGCTTCGCGCTCGATAATTAGGTTCTAGAGACGGTTCTCTCTAAAAAAATAAGACGATGTAGACAAATTAAACAGCATTTGAGAAGTAGATGTGTTTTTTAATATAATGTTAATAAAAAAATACATTTTTTTAAATCTACTGTGATTAATTAATTTAGCACATTTTCAATTGGTGTCTAATTAAAAAATGTCATTGACATGATTTGTAAATCTTGTTAAAATCTACTAAAAATAACTATTCAAACTTAGGGATATCTTAAAACAAAAAATTGCATATTATTCAAAATGACCTAAGTTTTTGAATTTTGGTCTGATTAAAAAATTGCATCCAAATAGTTTCCAAATATATTTTATATCTAGTGAAAATCTAAAATAATATTTCTTAATCTTTAAAAAAAAATATATTTAAAATTTATAAATGCTTTAACTTTTTGAATTTTGGTATTTCGAAATATATTGGATATACCGTAAAAATTTTGGATGAAATTTTTAAATCTACCAGGACAATAATATATTTTTTGAAACTTTTCAAAATTTTGAAAAGTATACACATTTTTTATTTTGTTCAAAATTAAAAATTCCATCACAAATCACAACATTCAGGTAACCATACAGACATACAGACGTACAGGCAGACATAGAGATGTACATACAGCCAGACATACAGAAAGACACCGATACAATTTTATGATTTTTGGATATTGTGAGTGTCGAAACGTAAAGATTAAAAACTAGGAATCAAATATTT
>CAKNWT010296950.1:0-11460 GCA_932066315.1 Andricus coriarius | reverse complement strand
GATACATATCTTTTAATGTTCAATAAATTTCTATTTGTTTAAACAATATACGATTTGAAAAACATTTTTGGAAAAATAATTGTTCAAACAAATTATATTTATTTAAGCGATCAAAAAATGGTCTGTATATTCTTTCTATACACTATACAGTCAGAAAAATAATTATATGTATTTTATTTCATTTTTTTAAAGTTTTCGAAAAAAAGTGCTCAAGCAAATCAAAATTGTTTAAACAAATAGAAATTTATTAAAAATTAAAAGATATGTATCAAAATTATATAATTATTCAACAAAAAGTAGCATAGGATACCAATTTGAGAAAAAACTGGACATCTCTGGGTCAATTTGTAGAAATGTTGAGAATAAACAATAAGTAATTGTTTAAATAATTCAATGATGTTTTTTGAAAAATTTACTTCTTCACACAATGACAAACTATTACATTGCAATAGAAAAATACGATTATTTTTTACATTTTTTGGCAATAAATCATTGTTTAAATAAGTTGCATTTGTTTAAACAATTAAAAATGGTTTAAAGAGTCATGGAAAATATTCAAATTGTCCACTAGTAATTATTTGTATGAAAAAGACGACGGCGATTGCTGCAAAGTAACAATAATACGTAAAAATGTAGTTTTTTTATTTTTGGGTCATATTTGGTGCGCTGTGTGTGTGTAGGTGGGGGGTAAGGGTGGGTTAAAAATGAAAGTTATTAGTATGGTTTTATTTCATAGGTACTCCTCTTCAACCTCTACAAAACTTGGCACGTTTCGATCAAACCCTGGAACATGAGTTCAATTTTTCGAAAATCCAAAATTTCCCCATGTTAATCAAATGGGATTTTGAAGTGCCCGGTGGCACGCGTTAATATTTGAATTTCGAAAAAAAAATTCGGGATTTTCTTTCTCCGGAAATGGAAACTTTTACGGGGGGCCTTGCCCTCTAGGCTGAAACAAAATTTTACAATGCATTTTTGGACCACCCTACACATCTTCCCAGCCTCGAAAATTGTCTTTAACTTTCTTTTGCCGAAAATGGCATCTTTCGCGGGAACTCCCATGTAATAATAGTGCTGTATTTGTATATACAAGAAGTGGAAATTTATCTACTAAACTCATATAGATTAGAGTGAGATTTATTATACACCAAGCTTATAGTGATTCATGTTCAAGGTTACGAAAACCATTAATCATCGACTATAGACTATTAAAGAAATAGGACAACTGCAATCTGCATCATTCACATTCTGATCAGTGAATAAACTGTAAATGAAAGATCGCTTTCAGAATGCGTTTATTTTGGCTTTTCATTATCTCCACATGGACGCTGCCATCATCATTGGCCATAAAATCATCAAGTAACTCTGCTACAGTTCATTATGGATCTTCAACATTCACTGCGTCAGAAGATAAAAAATTGAACATCCTAGCCGCTTTGTTTACTTCAAGTGGGAGTCACTTCACATTTTTTAAACCACTCTTAGAAGAACTTGCTCGAAGGGGTCACAATCTGACAGTATTGTCTTATAATCCTCGTAAAAATAACACTATTGATGCGAAGATGCCACATAATTATAAAGATGTGCTCCTCGCCGACCCGAAACTTATTGCAAGAAATGTAGTCAACATTGAGAAAATGTCGGCTTATTCTTATTCGATTGGGTTGGAGAAGTTTTTTAAACTGCGAGAACTTGGACTAAAATATTGTGAGATGACTTTTAATAACACTGAGGTTCGTCAGCTGATTAAATCGGATCAGAAGTTTGATCTGATTTTCATGGAAGCTTTTAGTAGTGATTGTGCTTTGGGTTTCGTGCACAGATTCCAGGCACCATTTATTGCATTATCGTCTCATGAAATAATGCCATGGATCAACGATCGGCTGGTTAACCCAGATAATCCGAGTTATATTCCGGAATTCTTTAAGTTACACTCAGGTCGAATGAGTTTTATGCAAAGAGTTATGAACACATTGGGTTTGTGGCGGGTAAAATTGATTTACGAAATAGGATTTCAATGGCCTAATCAGAAACTTGTTGACGATGCTTTTGGACCTGGGGTTCCTCTTCTTAATGAAATCGCAAAGAAGACATCTGCTCTGTTAGTAAATACGCATTATTCCATTCATGGATCGAGGCCCTATCTTCCAAATGTAATTGAGGTTGGTGGTATGCATATTGGTAAACCAAAACCATTACCGGATGATATACAAAAGTTCCTAGATGATGCCCCGGAAGGTGTTCTTTTGTTTAGTTGGGGTTCAATGGTTAATGTGTCATCAATGTTGCAAGGGAAACTGGATGCTCTGCTCAATGTATTTGAGAAGATGCCACGAAAAGTTATTTTAAAGTGGGAATATGACGAATTTCCAAGGAACCTGAAGAATGTGATGATCAAGAAGTGGTTGCCGCAATTTGATATCATGAGTGAGTATTAAGTTCCAAATGTCTAATGCTGGTGTAAGTTGACTGTTAATATGTAAAAGTAAATTGTTGCATGATTTTAATCTGAAATGGTATTTGAATTTTTACAATAATTCACAACAACTTATGTTCGGATTAAAAATAAACTACATTGGGGAAGGTCTTGGATAGAAATAGATTCCGGATCAATTTAAATCATTTCGAAATCTGTATTTATCCAAGTTTCAATCTAATAATCAGCACCAAGTTTAATCCGAAAACACATTTCAATCTTTTTCAATCCGTGCTTGCAATCCGTCTGAGTCCGAATGCACTGAAGCTGATCAAGATTTCGGAATCATTAGGAATAGTTTGGTTTAGTTCGGAATGAATATCCATTTCGAAATTTTCTTTAGGGTAAATTCAAGTCAGCTGGTAGCGCTAAAAATGTTCAGACGATTCGACTACCTTATGAGAATTAAAAGGAAATAACCAACCAAGTGAGAAGAGCAGTTGAGAGACAAAATATAAGCCGAAATTTCATTTAGGGGCCATGCATAAATTACCACCTATGTTGCATAATTTTTGCTGACTAAATTTTTTTCGTTTATTTATTTAGTGATCATCCAAAAATAAATGTAGTAATAGATAGACAGATAAACGTTTATTTTTCAGTCTACTTGTATGATAAAAAAAGGTTATCGAACTCATGGAAGTTATCATTTCAGAATAGGATAAGAACTGGTAATCAGTGATGATAGAGATTTTTTGAAAATATTTTGCGAAACATTGACTTTTTTAAGTTAATCTACATTTCTAAATGTAGATACTTTTGTAAATACTCATATTTATTTTTATATACTTCTGTGAATGTACATTTTATTTATTTAATATTTATTATTTATTTTATATATATAATTTATTTGATACATACTGTTCATTCGACCCAAACAGACAAATTTTCACGAAAAAAATTAAAATTTTAACCCAACAATATGAAGTTTTATCAAAAAAGTACATTTTTACCCAAACAGCTGATTTTTCAATCAAATAGTTAACATTTTTCTTAAAAAATTAGAGTTTGACAAAAAAAAAACAACACGTTTTTACTACAGCGGTTCAATGGTCAACCGAAGATATACATTTTTAACTAAAATTATGAATTCGCAAAAAAAAAAAAATAATTTTCAACACATTAGTACAACTGCCTACCATATAGTTGAATTTTCTACGAAAGTGTTGAATTTTTGTGCCAAAAATACCAATATTCTGTAAAACAGTTTAATTTTAAACTTCAGAACGTCAGTTTTCGAGAAAAATGTTAATTTTCAACCGAAAAAGATTAATTTTGAAACAGAAAAAGAAAAAACATTGCAATAAAATTTAATAATACAAATATGAAGTAAAATATTAGTTTAAACTTTAGACCACCATATTCGAAAATGTATACTTCTGCATACTGTAAGTAAAAAATTATTTATTTGTATCGATTTAAAACTGGCAATTATTCAATATAGAATGCTTTACAATTTTAAATTTTTTATCTGCAAATTTCTAATCCATTAGTTCCTTGCCACTTATTGCGTTTATCGCCAATTTCATAATAGCAGATAAGTCAATGGGAAGTAGTTTAACATCAATTGAGAAAGTAAGTGGTTCGACAATACATGTAAATTGTAAGTAGTTGACTATGCAAATTAACTCGAGTATTCGTTTCCGTTTTGCTTGCTTTTCATTATTATAAATCATCTCATATAAAAGAGAGTCAATTTCTTAAACAATTTTTATCTAAGATTATTAATTCTCAAATTGTTAAGTCCCTGAAACGATATTTCATAAATGTATTCGCAATTCAAATTTCTCTTCAAGGAGGGCTATTGGGGAACTATTAATTTTAAAAGTACTCTTTTCCTACTTGGAAAATTGACATCTAAAAACATTGATAAGTATTTTGCTTTTCTACGAAATTAATTTTTCAGAACAGTTATACTAAATGGTTACCAGGAGACCGTTTTTTGTTGCCAAATGCTTATTATTTAGGGGCAATACTTATTCACAATTTGTTTCAAAGTATCATTCACAAAATTAGTTCTATTCTGACAGAAGAAGCACAGCAGAGAAAATCATTTTTTAAAGAATCTCTTTCTTTTTTATGGATATATTCTTCTGAAATAGAAGCAGATATTTTAAATATTCTTCGAATTTTCTATATAAATCATATTGAATGAAACTTTTCCATAAAGTGTCACAGAAAGTCCTTTTGTTTGAATTATTATTTTTAAAACATTAGCAAAAGAGTGAAAAACCTTATGCCGAAAAACATGGAATACGACTAGAAAAATTATTCCTTTTGACGTCAATTTTTATTTGGTTAGTAAATAAAAAGTCAAACAAAAGCTGAAAATTTTATAAAAAGCCGCAAATTTGTAGCATTACTCTAAAAGAAGATCGTTATAAACAATAATCAATTGATATACAATTATATTTGTTAATTTTCATTAAATATTACCTCACGAAGTAAGAAATGGACAACAAGTTAAATATTTAAGAAAAAACTGCAACAATGTAGCAGTACTTCAGGAGAAGACAGTAGTAAACAATAATAATTTGTTTTAACAATTATTTTTGTCAAATTACATTAATTATTACCTCGCTCTAAGTGAAAAGTGGACAAGAAGTAGAAAATTTCGGAAAAAACGAAACTTTCTAGCATTATTCGAAGTGAATATTATTAAAAATAATAATTAATTGTTTAAACAATTATTTAAAAATACAATTATCAGTAGAAAGTAATATTTCATGTATTAGAAACAATTTATACTAATAGAAACCGCAAAAAAAGAATAATTAGAACCAAAAACTCGCAAAACGTAATTTTTCACTTATGCGGGGTTTTTTTGGGACCCTGTAAAACAGACTTATGGTTATAAAATATGGAAAGTAATTTTTGATTCGTATTCTATGGCTAATTGTAAAGAGAAATTTTTGAAGGTCAACTCGATCCACGTAATATTGACGATTCTGAAAAAATTTACAAAAACGTATGTTTTTCCTTATGGGAAATACGTGTTAAACTTCATGGGGCCTCTAAATATATTTTATTTTTGACGACAAAGAAACACATTTATTGTTGTGTAGATTCGAACTTTGGGGTTTGCTCCCACTGGCTGAATTTGTTCTTATGCCCAAAAAGCGAAAGTACCCTAAGTTTTGGTCGAATCGGTTGATATTTACCCACCAAATATGGGGCTTTTGTCCTAATGGGATTTACATGGGAGAAATCACGCAAAGATGTAAAATCTGCATAACTGTTTCAATTTTTGAGTCATTCTAGCTTCGCGGAAAAAAATGTTCACGTGATCCCTAAAATACTTTCATATTTAAATACTCATACTTATGAAAATTTTCAAAAGGACGGATGTCTAAACATCTAAATAAGCCCAAAAAAGCTATTTCGTAAAGTTATTAACAAAGCGTGTCCAAATATTGTGAAAAAATGTAGTTATTTATTTTCAAATGAATATACGATCTCAAAATCCAAAATTTAAAAAATCACAAAATAGCGATTAATTCAAAACTAAACAAATACCTTTTTCCCATAGTTTTCAAAATAACACTTTTAAACTTCGTAAACAAAGTTTTTGGCTTTAGAAACAGCTTGATAATTTTTGAAATCCAAAACACTGAAAAAATCTAAAATGGACGGCAAATTCAAGATTTAGTAAGCTAAATATTAATTTAATTTAATTTAGTATTAAAATAATAAGGCATTAAAATCAGTTCCCTTAAAATCTAATTTTGTGCAATTTCTTATTTTTCCAAACATTTTTTTTCTTGAATTATGTTATAGTTTCAGAATCAACATTTATTCTTCTGATAAAATTTAAAAGTGTTGCGTTGAAAACTGTAGTAATAAGCTTTTTTCAATATTTACTTGGGTATCAATTTGTTTCTTTTTTCAATATTTTAGATTGCTAAAATTATCCAGTAGTTTCTGAAGCCAAGCAGTTTGTTTTTACTAAGTTTCAAAGTATTTCCTTTAAAACTGTAAAAATTAGCTTTTTTTAATTCTTAATTATCCTCCATTTTTTCAAATTTTAGATGAAAAAAATTATAAAGTAATTTCGGAAACCAGAAACTGTGTTTTCACGATGCTTAAAAGTTGAAAGTTGAAAGTTTTAAACTGTGGGAAAAAGGTATTTTTTGAGTTTGGAAATAGCCACCAGTTTTGTAATTTTTCAAAAATGAGGGTTTTGAGATCTTGCATTCGTTTGAGAATAAATTAATAAATCTTTCCACAATGTTTGGTCACCCTTTGTTAATAACTCTAAGAAATAGCATTTTCAGGCTCATTCAGTGATTTTCCCATGCAAATTTGTGTGGTCGGAGACAGAAAGATTCGAATACGTACAAATTCCGCCATTGGGAGCAAATGAATTTAAAAAAGTAGTATTTACTTTATAAATAAGGAGCACCTTAAAATGCATAATTTGGGTCAAATACTCAAACTTTTGAAAAATCTCAAAAGGACGGTTATCTAAATAAGCCCAAAAAATCTATTTCGTAAAGTTATTAACAAAGCGTGACCAAAAATTGTGGAAAAATTTAATAATTTATTTTCAAATGAATGCATGATCTCAAAATCCACAATTTAAAAAGGTCACAAAATAGTGACTAATTGAAAACTCAAAAAATACCTTTTTCACACAGTTTTCAAAATAATACTTTTAAACTTCGTAAAGAAACGGTTTTGCTTTAGAAACTTCTTGATAATTTTTAAAATCCAAAATATTGAAAAAATCTGAAATGGACGGCAAATTGAAGATTCAGGAAGCTGAATATTTATTTTATTTAATTTAGTACTGAAATAATACAGCATTAAAATATTTCCCTTAAAATCTAATTTTCTGAAATTTTTTATTTTTTCAAAAATTTTCTTTACTTGAATTATGTCATAGTTTCTGAATCAACGTTTCTTCTTCTGATAAAGTTTAAAACTGTTCCTGTGAAAACTGTAGTAATAAGCTTTTTTCAATATTGACTTGGGTATCACTTTGTTTCTTTTTTCAATACTTTTGATTGCTCAAATCATCAAGTAGTTTCTGAAGCCAAGCAGTTTGTTTTTACTAACTTTCAAAGTATTTCCTTCAAACCTGTAGAATTAGCTTTTTCAATTTTTAATTGGCCAGCATTTTGCATTTTTTAAAATTTTAGATTTTAAAAATTATAAAGTAATTTCGGAAACCGAAAACCGTGTTTTCACGATCTTTAAAAGCTTAAAGTTACAAGTTTTAAACTGTGGGAAAAAGTGTTTTTTTGAGTTTTGAAATTTTTGCCACCCTTTGCTAATAACTCTAAGAAATAGCATTTTCAGGCCCATTCAGTGATTTTCCCATGCAAATTTTTGGGGTCGGAAATAGAATGATTCGAATACGTACAAATTCCGCCATTTGTAGCAAAATAATTTTTAAAAGTATTTACTTTATAAATAAGGATCACCCTAAAATGCATAATTTGAGAAAAAATATCCAATGCACTTTTGGACCACCCTTAGTGTCCACCTCGTTCCAATGTTCTATTTTGATTCATTTCTACCGGTTCAAGTTCAATGTTCATTAGTTCTATTCTTACGTGCTTTTCTGAGCACCAGCTTTTCCTGAGAATCTATTATACCCGCTCTAGTCACTCTGCTTAATTATGATTCGTCTTGCAAAACGTGAGCTCAGTTTGCGAAGCAAGTACGTTATTCGAGAAGGTCTCGAGCGTGTCGCGGAAGTCTAGTAAATAAAAATAGGTCGAACGGTGCACAGTACCCCTCATCGAAGTGTTTGTGAAATGTGACTTTGTGTCTGTTGGGCTGTTGTATAATCCTCTAACAGCCTGACAGACGAACTCTAACTCAAGAGCCATTCGCCAGTTCGAGTGCATCTGACGTGGGGACATACGGTTCAATAGGGAAGGTGTTTGCACTTCCCAGTATTTCCTATGTCATCCGGATGAGATAGAGATAGTAATAGGGATGAGACAGTTTCAAGCATCTTTAGTTTAAAAGTGCACTTTGCCAACTCTAACATTGCGCAACTTGATTACGAAGCAAGAAAGAGGAAACGGCAGCTCTTATTTCTTCCCACATTATCGATTTGCGATCCGATTACGAAAAGTGATAGTGAACTTTTGTGTGCTGGAAGAACATCAGTCTATTATCTCGGCTCAAGACGTTCGGTCTGTGAATATTAAAGTGCCTTAAAAAAATAAAAAAATTAAATTAAATAAAGTGTTGGTGAATATGCTTCTCTTCAGCGTTATGTCTTCCTGACAGTGCCGGTTTACACATTAGGCAAAGTAGCCCCATGCCTAGGGACGTCACGCCGCAGAGTGGGACGGATCTGGTATTTACTATTCAAAATAGTCAAGAGGTCCCAATTATGAACGGGTTTAGAAGCTTCTCTTTTAGGAATGATCACCATTATATTTCTAAGAAAATTGTCCAAATCGATTATCAAATTATTATTGCGTATAATTATTTTTTTTAACGCAAAGTGTGGTCAAAAGGGCAATTTCACAGATTTCATTATTTTTCTCTAAAAAAATAAATAAACTCGCTATATACACTACCGTCGTAAATTGTCGGTACGATCAGCAAAAAGTACGATTAAAAATCACTACTGACTTTAAAGCGTGATTACTCGTTCAAAAATGGAGTGAGAATTAAAAAAAAACCCCGCTTAAAAGCGTATTAAATTACGTGTCAACTGAGCCACAATAAAGATATTTTTGCCCTTTTGATGAGAATATAATACGTGGAAAGTTTTTAAAAATATTCAATAATTTCTCGGATTTTGTACCTCGACTTCAACTTGTCACATGACCTAGGAAAGTTCTTGAAAAAAAATCTTAAATTATTCCACTTAGTCTTTTAAGTCTTATGTTTAATTTAAGCCACTAAAACTTAAAAAATCTTAACGGGTTCTCGAGATACGACTAAAAATGTCCAAGCGTGTCTGCGCCGAATTTCAGTCGTGAATATTTTTGAAGTTTTATTTCTTTTAATTAAAGATGATATTTCAGAGATTACGAACTGTGAATTTCAGTTTTTTCCATAAGTATCCTAAGTCACAGAACGAGTTGAAGTTAGGAAAAAAAATCTGAAAAATTTTCGGCGATCACCGCCCTCGTGGTCGACAGCAGTAATCCCCTACTGAAACTTGATATTTCAGGCTTGGACATTTTTAGTCGTATCTCAAGAACCCGTGAAGATTTTTTAAGTTTTATTGGCTCAAATTAAAAATAAGATTTCAAAGACTGTGTGGAATAAATTTCAGATTTTTTGCTACAATTTTCCTAGGTTTTCAAGTTAAATTCGAGGTATAAAATTCGAGATAGTCTGGCTTTTTTTTAAACTTCTCATATGGTATATTCTCTTCAAAAAACACAAATATCTCTATTAGAGCCTAATTGACGCGTATTTAAATAAGCTTTCTAACGGTTTTTCAAAAAAGTTTCTCCCTCCATTTTTGAACGAGTAATCACGTTACAAAGTCAGCAGTGATTTTTAATAGTACTTTCGCTGATTGTACCGACAATTTCTGACGGTAGTGTAAGTGTTTAATGCAGGAATTCTCATATAACAAAAATACTTCATTTAATGTTAATGTTTATAAATGATTGGTATATACAAACAGTCAACTATGTAATTTCTGTGGAAAAAAAATTTTTACAACTAGAATTGCTGAGATTTATTTAAAAAAATTATGCTTGGTGTCTAAAAACTATTCATAATTAACAATTCGTATTATTATGACCAATTTTAAATACAAATATTTAATTTAACTATTTTAATCAGACAGATTTTTTATTTTAAACTAAGCCTTAGTATGATCGTTAAAAAATTGATTTTCGATTATAAATACTGTCGCAAAGTACTATGCCTGTATTCACTATGGATGTATTTATGTGTTCATTTTTAAAGCATTTTACTTTCTCATAAATATCAAATGTATTTGCTTCTTCGTAGAAGGAGGTTTTTCTGTAACAAAATAAAAAGATTGATAATTACAATATTTTTCAAGCTTATGTTTCTGTCTTACCGAAAATCTTATTTTCAGAAAATAATAGATCTCACCAAAATGCTAATCGATATAACAACTTTTATCTTATGGTAGTATTATATTACAAATTAAAACAAAAAATTTCTTCATGGAAAGAATATGATTTTCTTTAACTTTCTAATTAGTTATTGATTGATCAAGAATTGTCATCGAAAGTTCGTGAATAGATTAATCCACTTGTCTTGAATACGCAGACAATTGCGTTAAAAATACAGTACTGTTATAGTTTAAAAATTAAAAAAATCCTCTTATAAACAAGGTAAATAATTTACATACAAAATTTTTAACCGATATTTATAGGTTATGGCGACACTTTGCGTTAAAAAATTATTAAATAAATAATTGTTTGAAAATCGGCTTCAAAAATCTTCTTAGAAATTTAATGGTGATCATTTCTAAAAAAGCGATTTTGGATTTTTTTTTTAGAAAAAATTTTTATTCAAATTTAAAGAAACTAGTATCATCAATCGCGCTTAACGCGCACTTGTAGTTTTTCAAGGTCAGGGGAAAAAATTTTAAATACAAAATAAAAGTTTCGAATAACTATTTATTCTTTAAGTTTAATTGTTTATTTGTTTTTGAGGTTACCTATATAATTTTTCTAGGATTCTTGAGAAAAGTCCAACAGATTTTTGAAGATTTCAGATATGCCAAATCAAAATTTCAACAAAAATGTACATTCTCAACCTAATAGTTGAATTTTCAAGGAAAATATGAATTCTCAAGGGAAAATGCAATGAACAATTAATATATAATCCAAAAAATATTTTCATTTTTAATTCGAAAACAGATGAACTTATTTAAGAAAACGAATTTCCAATAAAATAGTTTAATCCTCAACCAAAAAAAATTAATTTTCAACTATTTCAATTTTTTAAAAGCATGGATTTTTTTACAAAAAATTTCATTTTAAACTATATAGCTACATTTTTAAGAAAAGAGATTACTT
>CAKNWT010296943.1:376-11127 GCA_932066315.1 Andricus coriarius | reverse complement strand
ATTTACACGAATTCCATATGCATAATTAGTTATGGTCCATATCCATAATAATATTCGAAGCTTGTATTCTTGCGAGTTTAAACACGTCGAAAAATCGTGCTAGTCTATCCCACAGGCATTCGAGATTCGTCACCAAAAAGGCAGCAGGCAGTTCCTTACTGCTCTTTGGCCGGCCAAGACGCTCCGGCCTTTGCTCTCTATCCTTTTGCAATAAAGCTCAATTTATATATTTTAAATGCAAAGTTCTTATTTTATTTAACCTGAACCGACACTACAGTTATTTTTTTAAATAAATCCTAAGCTTTTCATTTTTAAATTTGGAGAAAATAAAAAAAGTAAATTTTGCAATTGTTATTTTGTGATGCTATTTATTTAGTCAAGATTTGATAATGGGTGTCAGACGGCTTGGAGCGTTTTGATTCAATGCAACCAAAATGAAAGTTTTTTAAAGTTGCGAGAACACGATTTAATATATGTCGGCAGTGTCGGCACGAATCTTCTACACAATATGCTTCCAACTAGACAAATGTAAAGTTAATGATTATCTGCCCAATGCGCATACATGAAAACTAAAATATCTTTGTCTCTTTCCTCATCACGTGAATAGCTCGTTTCAAAGCGATGGAGCCATTAAACCCATCGATATGAAACTTGAAAGCGGTACCAGGAAATTCGCGTGGGTGGTCCGCAGAAGCCTTCCCCCCGTGAGTTTGCACCGCACGCCGGTCGGTTCAGACGGGTAGTGAAATATCCGCGCATGAATGGGATTATATTTGGTCGATGCGATTTGATGCGATGGGCAAGATACTTCTCCAGAAGACCAGTTTTTATTAAACTGCGCGTGTATTGCGCCTTGCGCCACAACGCCTGTCGTCGGTGCGACAAGTCGCGCAGACGTAATGTCACGTGTGTATCCGGAGAACAGAATGCGTTAACGACCAAGGGCGCATACAGAGAGGGGCGATTGAGGTGGTCGCCCCCCGAGATTTAAGAAACCAAATTAAAAATTTGAACATTTGTATATTATGTACATAAAGTTGAAGCGAGTTTTTATTATTCGAAATATTTGCGCCAGTGACCGAAATGCGAGCTTCTCGATTTAGTCCAATCAATTTAAATGTTGAAGGTATTAACTATTTCATACGTGCGCCAATTGGGTAATTATGTAAGATTCCTCAAGCACCTATCAGCTATCAGCTAGAAAGAGTGTGACTGAGAGCGAGAGACTTATGATTGCGCGGTTATAAGTGAAGGCGAAATCCTGACCTCTTCCATTTTAATTGTATATTTCGAGCCTTGATGGCCAAAAGTCGCGCCATGCTTTACGTACTCGCCGAGGAAACGAAAAGGTATTCTTATATTGAGTGTGTGAAAAAGAGTGTTCGTATCTTTGTATAAACTCGAGCATGTCCTAAATTTTCCGGTTTATCATCTGTTCTAGTGTGGCGTAAATTTTCTAGTAGTTATGTCCATTTTGGTAAGCCAAATTTCCTCGACTCCAAATATAGAAGTCAAACGGATTTTACCTATTAACGGATTATTTAAAGTCCAAGCACGTTGAAATGAATTGAGGATTACAATTCGATCATCGGATATGATTCAGACGAGAGTCAAGGAAATACCATCTTTGTTTGATCGAGGCGATACCCAAAAACCCGCCAATTCTCAGGGCTGAGATATCGTCATAAAGCATCGTCGTGATCGTTTGCCCTTCTGATGATCACCAGATCGTCAGCTTCGTACGCTTCGACTTTTCTACGCTGGTATCGTTATGATATTTAATTTTTAATCTTTTTTATTTTTGTTATTACCAGTTGATCTGGACTCGCACATTTTTTCCATAAACTTTTTATTATTGACGCTTTCCCAACATCTCGCTCGCTGGACAATTTTCATATTTATTAGTGTATGTGTGTGAATGTAGTGTCTATTTATGTATTTATAACTATATTGATTGTGACATTGATGTGACCTGTTGTAAGAGTGGCGAATATATTTTAATGTCTTGTTCGTATTTCATGAATTTACAATCTCGCTCAACCTGCCTACCTATCTTTTTGGATTTTTCATTTTTTGAGTAAAGATAATTATTCACGCTCTTAATCCACATAATAAATTTCCAGAGTAAAATAAAATTGAAATTGGGAGATATTTATTTAAACGAATTCGGAATATAAGGCAATACAATTTGAAGCTGATTTTAATGATTCTTGCTTCTTTAAATAATGTTTAATGTAACCCTTTTGAAATATCACTACCAAAAAAATAATGGGTTACAAAGTACTTAAGGCCTCTTAATTTCCTTGAGATATTCGAGTCCCCTAATTATTAGACCTTATTTGTTAGTATCTGAATCCTGGTTATAGTAGTTGTAGGTAGCAATAAATCTCAGAATTGTGCGAAACTCGATGAATAGAAAGAAATGATGAAGTTCAAGAATTTCAAATTTCAACCTAAAAAGATAAATTTTTGATAACGAATGTACCCCATGTAAGACAGCATAGAAAAATCGCCCCCGCCCCACCCTACACCCAAAAGAGTTTACGCAATTTATGCATTGCCCCAAATATGCATGTGCTTTCCGATTTTTTATAAATATGAGCACTATAATTGAAAAATATAAACAAAGTCGAATTTTTCGCCTTATTATATTCAACGTCAAAAGTTCTTTCAAATTATTGGGGGAGCCCCCACTCTCTTTCACATAAATTCGTTGAAGAAAATGTACACTCGCCCCCTCCGAAAAATTGTCTGCATATGTCCTTGTTAACGACTGAACACCATCAAAAACGAGCGGCAACTTCTCTCTGCATTTATCCATAATCTTCATTCTCTTCATTTTAAGCTGCTTGAGTCAACTTTGTAAGAAGATTTCAAAGAAAAACCATTAACAACAACTGTTCAGCATGTTACCACTCAAAAGTACCCCGTTACATTTTATACCTAGTGGGCACAACATTAAAAGACGTAATTACGTACAGAAATCAGAACGTCCTAGAAACGATTCTTGAACGCAAATGTAAAAAAAATGCTATTAGAACGTTCCGAAAAACGTCCTGTATATCAGGCCAAATATGACATTTTGAAAACCTTAAATGCCCCAAAAACGTTTTCGGGATGTATTGGGACATTGGACGTTTCGAGAATGTTTTTTGTCCTGACATAGGACATTTTTTCGGATGTTTTAATAACGTCTTTTGACATTTGCACACTATTTGTTTTTCAAAAGACTTGTCTTTTTATTTCGTGAATAGGATTTCATAGTTAAGAATAAAATAGTCATTTTCTTATTAAAAGTATTATAGTAAAAATATCCTCTTCCATACAAAGGGTTAAGCTAAAAATTATAAGAACATTTAGGACCGTGCCGTTAAATCGAATTAATGATGAAGTAAATTTAACAAATATTGAATGGATTTCAATAGAATACAATTGAATTTACTAGAATTGAACACAATTCAATGGAATTCAACAATATTCAATGGCATTTAATAGAATCTAATATAATGTAGTGAACTGAGATCCGGATTTATAGTAATACAACATAATTGAATTACATTTACAATTGGTACAATTTAATGTAATTAGGCATAATTAAATTAAATTAATTAGAATTTATCACAATTCCATGGAAATCAATAGAAAGCAACGGAATTTATGGCAGTTGAAATTAATTCAAACGAACTACACTCCGACCCCGATTTCAGCAAACCCAATTTTTGCCTAACGTTCGGAGAACCCCCATATGAATCAAAGGTCAGAACCAAAATCGTGCTCAAATCGGAGTCAGAGTGTAAAAGTAATACAATTAAATTGTTCGGAATTGAAAAGAATTTAATTGAATTCAACGAAACCCAATAAAATGTAACAAAATGAGAAGCAACTGAATATATAAGAATTCAACAGAATTGAATTATATTTAGTACAATTAAATGGAATTTAATATACTATAAAACAACGGACTGTATACATAACAGTTAAAAAGAATCAATTAAAGTTAAATATAATTCAATGTAATTCAATGGGTTTTGATAAAATATAACGAAATTTAATGGAATTGACATATTCACTGAAATACATCAAAATGTATAGGAGCCAAACAACATTGAATTACAATCAGTATAATTTAGTTGAATTCAACATAATTTTTAAGGGAAACATACAAGGAATTCAGTATAATTCAATGAAATTCATTCAAATACGACTGAATTTCTATAAATTATACAGAATTCGATCCAGTTGATCAGAAATCACTTCAATTCAATGGAATTGAATGAAATTAAACAAATATAGTGTGATATGACGTAATTTATAGAAATTGTACAAAATGCAATGGAATTCAACGTAACTTAGCAGATTTTATAGAAATTCAATAAAATTCAATGGAATTGAACTGCAATTAATTCAACGTAATAGGATTCAATAGAATTCAATCAAATGCAACAGAATTTGTGGGATTTGTACAGAATACAATGGAATATAACGGAATTTATAATAAGTAAATAGAACTCTATGGATTTTAAGTAATTTAATGGTATATATCTGAATTTTTGGAAAATTAAACGGAGCTCAACTGAAATCAAAACAATTTCTATCCAAATTCAATTAAACCCAAACAAAATGAAGTGAATTCAACATAATAAAAGGGACTTCAAAGACGATTAATAAAATAAGGAAAATTAATGAACTTCAAAAGAATTCACCAGAATTCCATTTCAAGTTAATGCAAGATCATTTTAGAACAATATCTGCAGAAAAATATCGGGGATATATTCGGGGCTAGGGTAGACCGTCCTGGCCGCTAATGTGGCGCTGTCAAGACGGTCTATTATGTTGCTGAGTAGGGGTGAAACGTTTTTGCATTGTCAAACGCTAGTCAGTCGGTCTTGTAAAAAAAATCTATGTTTTTAACGAATATTTTTCACTTTTAATACTTTTAAGCACCCTGGATATTTTTGGAAGTGTGCAAACAAATAATTGGTTTCAAAACTTAAAACATTGTTAGGTCCTGGTAGGCTAGCCAGACCGTCTAGATTAGATGGTCTAGACAGTGCCCTAACTGGACGCAAGTCTGTCCCGATAATTCTCTACGCGGGTGAAATTGTTCATAGGAAATTTGTTACAAATTAAGAAAGAAACTCTCATATTATTTATAGAATATGTATTACATTCTAGTTTAAATGTTGCTCTAAATATTATTTATACAATAAAATAATTGAATAGGATTGTTGAAAATACTTTTCTGATTCTCTAAATCACGATGTATGAAACATTCTTATTGTATATAAAACAGTTGAAATTAATGTAAAAAGAATGTTAATTTGTGAAATTTGTTTATGTCTTACGGTCCACATAAAAATTAAATAAAAAATGAGCCAAAAACAACTTTCCAACTCAAAATTTATTAATTAAAAACTCCTTTCTCCATCCTTTACGTACGTTTCGGTACAATTGCGTACCTTTTTCAAAAGGTCTTTAATCCTGAGATAAGATTAATTTCGAAGAGTAAACAAACATCGAAATAGGAAACATAGAAAAAACAATGTCACTTTTTGAATAAATTCAAGTCAATTTTGTTTCGTCCTTCCTAAACATTATAAAGATTTCTTTTCAGTATTTTTAAGATGTAGTTTTTTAAAGTGAGTGAAGTCTCTTCAATTTTTGACTTCTATAAACAATTTTACTGTATTTTAAATTTTTGACTGCAATTTTTTGACTTGAATTTATTCAAAAAGTGACATTGTTTTTTTTATGTTTCCTATTTCGATGTTTGTTTACTCTTCGAAATTAATCTTATCTCAGGTTTAAAGACCTTTTGAAAAAGGTACGCAATTGTACCGAAACGTACGTAAAGGATGGAGAAAGAAGTTTTTAATTCATAAATTTTGAGTTGGAAAGTTGTTTTTGGCTCATTTTTTATTTAATTTTTATGTGGACCGTAAGACATAAACAAATTTCACCAATTAACATTCCAAAACATCGTCGGTGGAAGAAAAGGATTGATTTGTTTATCAAATCATTACAATTAATGTAAAAAGTTCGATTATTCATTTGGAATTTGCTTAAAACGCGTAATATCACTGGCCTCGTAATTTCCATTCGCCGATGAATTTAATCATTATAATTTTGAAATAATCAACAAGGAAACATTTCTTTTTATTTCCACAGGAGTTATAATTTTCAATGTAAATAATACTTTCCTCAGGGCCAAAAGGAATAAAGAACATCCCGATAGGAATAAAGATTGTAGAAAATATGCCTAAAATATTTCGCTGATATCAATATTTTGAAAAAATGTAATTAAGTTTTAAAGCAATTGAAATGTCCAATTATAGGCGTTCAAGTTTCATAAATTTTTTCGGCTCGAGCGGGATGAGTTCTCGTAGTTTTAAAAATTTGTTTAGAACATTAATTTTTGGAAATTCAATTAATGTAAGAAATTTTCTTGAATTCAGTAAAAAAATATTTTCAGAATTCTTTTTTTTTGTCCTGTGAGGATTCATTTGCGCTCGCGGTGAAAAAATGTATGTGCCCTTATTCGATCCGGCAGCTCAATTTTGAAAGCTCATTATAAATTTATAATTATAGGAAACGGATTTTATGCTTCCCAATAATTGGAAATTTTCTAAGTTTCCTACTTTCAAACTGTCATAATTAAAATTTAAAATGTATGTACCAAATCTTTGAACTATTTGATCTATTTTATTAAACTATAACTGGGTCATTTCAAATTATCTTCTTAACTTGACGTACTTTCTTAATTTCTGTTCAAATTGAATAATTTTCTATGCTAATCACCTTTAGTTTCGATTTTTTGGTGATTCTTATAATTTAGGACACCTTTTATCTATAAAAATACATACAATTTCAAACATCATTGCTACGAAGTTAGCTGGGGACAATTAGAATTCCGAAGTCAATTGAAATGATCCATCTATATTCTTCAAAATTGTTTTCAAATAATTAGCATATCAAGCATTTCTTCCTCCTTTGAGTATATAAAATAACGCAATAAATAGAAAGTGGATCAAAAATATCTCTTCAGTATAATTTTTATGAATATAAAATTTCAAATGAAGATGATTGAAACTTTAATCTCAATTACACTTACTCGATAAAAGATACTCATCTGATACTCAACCTCGTTTAATTAGCACTTAGTTAATTAAAGATCTTCATATTTCAAGTCATAAATTAAGCAAATGAATTTTCAGTAGATACTTAAGAAATCAAATGCTTCTTTTCATTCGATTAAAACGGACTGTACATCCTAGCTTTGCTCAAATGGAAACTGCAAGGTATGCATATACATTTACAACTAGTTCAATGATACGGAACGGCATCTTTTCATTTAAACTAGCATAGAGATTATCACACATTATGTATATCTTTGTATAGTATAACTATTATGACGATACGGTTTGCATCCTCAGTGTTAACGTGTATGGATTGTAATTTCGTAATTACACGCTTTCATGGCGGCCCAACATTCTGTAACGTCGGTGCAGAACACATGAAACCATTCAAGGGTGTTCAACTGTTCTTTATAAAAACGATGTGCAAAATTGTTTAGTAGATATTATAAATTTATAATAACAGAATTTAGCCAGGTAATCCAGTCTTACTTTAGTGAACAGAATTTCGCATTGCATATTTGTGTTTACTTCCTCGTCAAAATTCGAATAGTAAAAATTCACGGAAAAACAATGAAATGACACTGAGAATCAGTGAAGTACTTATGCCATACGAAATTGGGGGGCCATCCGTAAATTACGTAACATATTTTTGGCCAATTTTTCACCCCTGCCTTCCCCCATATAACAAGTCGCAACAAAATTGTTTGGACTCCCCCCCCGCGTATGTTGCGTAATTTGTTCCGATATTTTCAGTCATATCTTATTAAATACTTACTGCCCGAAACACCTGAATTACCATTCCTTTTTTATACAAGGAAACATATATGTTACACATATGTAGAAAATTAAAGGAATTTCCAACAAATAAATCAACGCTGTTACTTTTAAATCTTCACCATTGAAGAATTTTCAGTTGCAAATCTATAAAATTGAATAGATCTTAAACATTAAAGAATTTTTCATTGTAAATCTTCCAAATTGAACTACATATTTTCCAACAAAAATATTTGAAATTACATAATTTTAAACTACAACACATTTCAAACTAACGAATCTTCAATTGTAAATCTTAAAAATGGAAGAATTTTGCATTACAAATCATTCAAATGGAAGATTTTCCATTGTGAATCTGACAAATTGATCTATTACAAAAAAAAGGTTCAAAATTACATACCTTTAAAATTGAGATAAATTTCTATTCTATATTTTCAAAATTCAAGAATTTTCAATTGTAACGCTTCCAAATGATAAAACTTTGAATTCTAAATATTTAAAATTGCAGAGGTTTTAATTTTGTCAATTTATATACAATTTAAAACTATGAAAGCTTCCCGTTTTACAGTTAAAAATTCCGATCAATTACATTTGAAATTTCTTTAATTTGGAAGAATCAAAATTGAAAACTCTTGATTTCTGATCTTGAAAATCATCCAAATTTCAGAATGTTGGTTTATTCCTACATCTTTAAAATTAAAGAATTTTTAATTGCAAATCTTTAATTGTATATCTTGGAAGAATTTTAAATTTCGAATCGTTATGATTGAAGACTTTTAAATTGTAAATCTTCATAATTGAACTATTCCAAAAAAACGTTCAAAATTACATAACTTCAAAATATTAAAATTGAAAATTGAAGAATTATCAATTCTATATTTGAAAAATTCAAGAATTTTTAATTGTAACTCTTCAAAATTGAAGAACTCTGAAATGTAAATATTCACGTAAATTGACAATTAAAAATTAAGTAGGTTTTAAGTTATATAATAAAAAATTCTGTAATCCTGTTGTTTTACATTTACAATATACATTTTTAATTTTGAAGATTTACAATAAATTGAAACCTCTTGACTTTTGATCTTTAAAATTATCCAAATTTTTACTTTAATTCCTTGAAAGAAATATTTTTATTGAAATTTTTGTAAAAATAATGCATTGAATATTAGCAATTTTAGAAATACTTCAAAAAAATTTCGGATTGTTTCTTTTCCTATTTGGAAAATGTAATAATCTAAATATATTGGTTCAGAATCACCCACAAATTATGGAATTTGGAATTGCAGATCATTAAAATTGAAGAGTTTTTAATATTGTAAATAATAAAAATTGAGCTATTATAAAATCCATTCAAAATTACATCTTTCTAAATTGGACATATTAATAATTGAAGAATCTTCAATTGAAAATCTTCAAGATGGTCCGTTTCAAAAAGATGTAAAAAATTTCATCAGTTTAAATTAAACTATGGACATTCAAATTCAAACAAGTTGGCTAATTTTAAATTACCGGTACCGACCATTTTTGTTACCGGGTTTTGAAGTACGAGACTGATCGCGCGCTTCAGCGCGCGTGTTTCGTATTTGAAAATTTATTTTGCTGCAAAGAATTCGAGGGCATGTGAAACTTTGCCGTAAGAGCAAATTACTTTACGCAGGTTTTTGTGAATGATTTTTCAAAAAAATAATGGTTGTCAGACGTCCGTGTTCATGTTCTTTACATCTGGGCAATAATATTTTTGTTTGAAATTGTATATTTTAAATAAAAACCCACGTAATCTAAATTGTTGTGTAGTAAAGTATCCTGTGACCTCAAGATGTTTTGAAAACATTTTTGATCGATTGTTTAACAAGTAAACTAATTATTTTAGTCAAATAATTCTGTGTATACAGATTTTTAAATCATTTCATTCGGGTGTTGTTCTCCCAAGAAAATACGTAAAGATTTCCAAGATCTAACTCGAGAAAATGCCACGTACAATTGTATATGATTGAATACATCGTTACGAAGATCTACTCCAATTTTTTCGAAAGTTTGTCCTTGGCTTCTATTAATTGTCATCGCAAATGCTAATTTGATTGGAAAATGCCGCCGCCTAAAAACGAAAGGGTAAACGTCGTCACAATATAATGAAATGCGATGCATGAACACAATATTTCTTGCTTTATATTCTGTTAAGATACGACATCTTCAAAGATTATTAGCAAGTTCAAGTATTTGTAATCGCGTTCCGTTGCATTAACCTTCATTGATACATAAGTTTGGTACGAGCATTACAATCGAATTATTTCTTAACCGTAATTCATACGGTAAAAAATTAGGAAGGTTTAAAGTATTCAGAAACTCCGGCAGTATCACATTAGTAATATCTCCATTATCGCAGTTTTCCGTACTATCTATACTTGTGTAAATCCGTTCTGTTATGTCGACTGTTTTGTTAACTCTGCAATTGATTTTTTGAACATCCACGTTACGTGCAGACAATATGGTCATCTTAGCTAGATCTTCATATCTACGATTAATAATTGTTTCTTTAAACATGATTTCTACTATATCGTCAGTTCTGGGAGCTACACATTGTTCTGGTGCTAAAAGATTATTATTATTGTCATTGAAACTACCATTGCCAACAGACAACAGATACTTAGCAAATTCTGCTTCCCCTGGTAAAGTTCGCATATTTTCAGTTAATGAAAACACGGGAAAATTTTTCCATAATGCACTGAACTTGATAGATGAATTTACCAATTCACTTCGTGTAGCACCGAGTTTCACAGGTAATAATTGCCTAAACTCTCCTCCTAACAGCATTTTTTCCTGCCAAATGGCAAGCCGTTATTC
>CAKNWT010296918.1:0-12941 GCA_932066315.1 Andricus coriarius | reverse complement strand
TGTCAAATAGTTATTGAAGCTCCTTGTTCTAGTAATCTTTCTTTTTACTGTTTGAAGTAGTAATGCTGACTTCAGGTTTTGTATATTTCGAGATAACTATCTCATACAGTATCAGAAACCATTTAAATTGTTTCTTGCCCACAGTGAACAAGTAAACTGCAAGTTAACAATGCATGAAAGTGAATCTGACTATCCACTTTTTTCCGTGTACTTGAATCCTACCATATTACCTACCATATTTTTGTTCGTGTTATTAAAAAAATAAAATAATTTTTTGACGCCGGTCCAATGCGATTCCACACCGCGTGCGTCGTGAAAGTGAGTGGGGTCTATGTAGTGTAGTAGGTGTCCCTCACTTGCACGTGGTGGACGCAGGGTTAAACAAATTATAATGGTTTAAATTGTTAATTGTTATTTTCAGCCTGCTCCTTACATAATTTAGTACAGCCTGATGGGGACAAAAACGTATTTGAATTCTTTTTATAAATAAAAAATGTTAAAATTATACATTATTTTGTCTCACAGGTCCGTCTTTTTTGGGGGCACGCCGAAATTGCATAAGGGTTATTTCATAAGAGGTTCATTTTTTTAAGTTCTGTTTTAATAGCATATCAGAGCTCAGAATGGACTCAGAATGGACGATTCAATAGTACTAAATAACACACAAATATCATTTTATGGGTTTTCTTTAAAATTAAAAAAAAAAAGTTACGCACTTTTTTATATGCCAACTTTGGCATGTTTTGGGACCCATCGTTCCTTTGATAAGGATTTTCTCATAAGTAGTTGATTTTTTGTTGGCGATCTTTTTATGAATCAATAGGAGAAAATAATCGCTCGAAAAGATTTTTAGTCGAAACTCTGTAAAGGTTGCTTTTTTAAAAACCTTTTTAAAATCATTTGTTGTTTCCTGATAGTACTTCAAGAGTATCATTTAATTATTTTTTTTCAATCAAATGGGCAAAAGTTACACTGCTTTTTGTACCTCCTGCAACATTTTCATTTTCTCACTTGCGCCCTTGTACCGTGTCTGTGCCATTTCGCCAATCATGTCAGTTTACGAATAATATTACTCAATGCTATTCACTTCGTGAAATCATTTTCTTTAGATTGGCTTTGAGGATAGTTTTCCCTACCATCTAGTTGGTTGAACTCATCAATCGCTACTCTAGTATACAGACATATACTGTCGAGAAACTTCTCTTTACTATTGTTCACGATCAAGCGGATTATGCATATTATTGGATAATGCATATTTTTGGAGGGCCTCCAATAATGTGCGTCCGTGATATTAAAACAGAGAAATAAGCTTTTCTCGGAAACTTAATAGTAGGAAGGTACAACTATGGGGCGGCCGCCGCCGTCTACCCCCACTCCTCGCCCGTCTGTCTACACTGGCGCCTACCCCCACCACGAGGCTTACAAACACCACTACTCCTGGAGGTCAGTGACCCTATCGAGGGGGGGGGGGGTAGGGGGGGTACCCCCATGTGTCCGCCCCATTAGATGCTTGTGTTTGTTTAAAGTCTAGGAATGGAAGATAAGGCATAGATAGATAATAGATGGAGTTTCGGAAAAAACTATGTGACGCAATATTTTAAAGCTGTACCTTTGGCTTCTAAAATTCTAGAATACTGCTGAAAGGAATAATTAACTTCTATGATTCCACTTTAATGCCTTTTAATTAAGAAATTAATTTTAAAGTTAAATAATAAATCTTATTTTCTAATACAAGAGGAAGATTAATAGCTTACATCTAGAAGATGCATATACTTATAATTTGCGATTATTTTTTTTTTTAAACTTATTCTCGGGTTAAGAAGAACCCGGTTTTCCATCATAGCCACGGACTAAGTCAAGTGACTGATGAGATGATGATATAATTATTTAATTTAATGCGATGTATGAACCCATTTGCGATGATCTTGTAGGTACAAAATTAGGAGCATGGTGTAGTTTGCAGTTCGTCTTCTACTACTGTTATGCTAACACAGCGGCCGTGAATTATTAACTAGCGGCCGATTATTATTATTATTATTATTATTATTTTGCAAACTTGTTCTCTGGTGAACCCGGTTTTTCATCATAGCCACCAACTAAGTCAAGTGACCCCCTATTGCCTCTATCTATAGTGCTCCGAGGAAAAAGCTCTGGATACCTATGTGGCCCACGAAACAGAAGAGAATATAAGGTCAACTACCTTTTACATATGGACGACCTTAAACTCTTTGCTTCCTCGAAAGAGGATCTTAACATTCTTGTGGAGGCAGTGAATAGGTACTCTGAAGCGATTGGAATGAGCTTTGGACTGGACAAGTGTGCCTGCGTCCACCTACAGCAAGGACGACTAGAAACTACACCATCGAGTGACGATCGGGATGTTCAACTCATAGGCGGAAATACCATTCAACATCTTAATAATGGAGAAACATATACATATCTTGGAATACCGCAAGCGGAAACCCAAGATGTGCGTGTGTTAAAACCGGCCCTTGTAAAAATGTATAGCCAAATTCTCAGAAAAATTTGGGCTTCTGAATTATCTGGAAAGAATAAGATCCAGGCGATCAATATGCTAGCCGTTCCTATGCTGCTCTACATATTTGGCGCAGTAAAATGGAACGTCGATGAGTTGAAGCAACTTGACCGAAGCACGCGCAAGATGATGACAATCCATCGAAGTCACCATCCTAGATCTTCCGTACCTCGAATATACCTACCTCGAGATAAAGGGGGTAGAGGCTTGCTAAGCTTGGAGTGCCTTCATCGAAGAACGGTTCTGGCTACAGCCTGCTCAGTTCTAAATAGCGCAGATTCTCTTATGCGACTCGTACATCAACATGAAGCCAACAATGTTGCGGCGTTTCTATACCGTGCCGCAAATAGGGCCGCAGAGGAGCTTGGCCTCCCATTTGATTCCAGCGACACTACACATGGCCTAGCATCACTAACACCTTCGGTGCTCAAAAGTCGTGTACAAGAAGCAGAACATACGCTTCTACTAAGAGAACATGTTGACAAGCCCCTTCATGGTAAATTCTACGACATCATAAGTAGAGAAGAGCTCTCGATGGGTCTTTCCAACATGTTTCTCAAGTCTGCCGGATTGAGATCGGAGACTGAGGGATTCCTTTTTGCCTGTCAAGACGGCGTTATAGACACCTTAGTTTACCGCGAGCGCATAATGAATATACCTGTAGGCGATACTAACTGCCGACCGTGTAAGCAAGAGCCAGAAACACTTAGGCATGTTCTCAGTGGATGCTCAAAGTATGCACGTTACGGGTACATCGAGAGACACAATGCGGCTCTAAAAGTGTTATATTACCATCTTAGGCACTTCTATGATGTTGATCGCTTGCCCGTCTTGCCATACGCCCAGGGGGAACTAGAGTCTGTTGTGGAGAATGATCAGTGTAAGATCTCCTGGAATTTCTCATTCTCCACCACTCAACGTAGCAGTGCTACGAAGCCTGATATTGTCCTCCAAGATCTGAAGACCAAGATCATTTACGTAATTGAATTCTCGGGACCAGCCGATGGTAATATCACGGCAAAGGAGGAAGAAAAACGGGTGAAATATCAAGCACTTCTTTTCGAGCTTAGCAGGCTGTACCAAGGCTACAAAGTCCATCTTGTAGTTCTCATAATCGGCTGTCTTGGAGGTATGAAAGCTTCATTTCTTAGCCAACTCAACAAGATTCCGGCTTTCCAGCGTCAGGCTCATTCCATCATAAAACGGATACAAAAGGCTGTTCTTCTGGGATCACTTCATCTGGTCCGTCAACACTGTTCCTCATAACATTCTACAAAGCTTGGTAGCTTTAAAAAAGTATCCAGAGGTGAAACCTTCATCTCCAACTGTCCCGTCTGCCGCGTAAGATCATCCGCGGCTAGAGACCTGACTCCAAGAAACAGTGTTGGACGGTGTTCTCTCGCGTGAATTTCCCGTTCTTGCTTACCTTCTAGGACAGAAGGAGCAGAAGTGGATGACGTAAACGTTCCAGTTTCGTCGGGATTGGTTGCTTTAAGGAACCATGATCGTAGCTTCCGGAGCCTACAACTTCTCATATAATCACAATTTAATTAAGTCAAATCCAGAGGCGACTGTTGTCACCACCATCGCTCGCGGTCGCTGTGTAAGGATAACATCGGTAAAAGACAAATTGCAAACTACACCATGCTCTTAATTTTGTACCTACAACATCATGGGAAAAGAGTTAAAATATCGTAATAAATTAACTCATAACATCCTCATATCATCAGTCACTTCACTTAGTGGTGGCTATGATGTAAAACCGTGTTCACCAGAGAACAAGTTTGCAAAATAATAATAATAATCATAATAATCGCTGATTATAAGTATATGCATCTTCTAGATGTAAGCTATTAATCTTCCTCTTCTATTAGAAAATAACATGTATTATTTAACTTTAAAATTAATTTCTTAATTAAAGGCATTAAAGTAAAATCATAGAAGTTAATTATTCCTTTCAGCAGTATTCTAGAATTTTAGAAACCACACGTACAGCTTTAAAATATTGCGTCATATAGTTTTTCCGAAACTCTATCAACCCTGCACAAGTATGCACTTCCCGTGAATTTCATCTATTATCTATCTATTCCTTATCTTCCATTTCTAGACTGTAAACAAACACAAGCATCTAACGAGACAAGGCCCAGACAAACAGCCGAGGCGTGGGAGTATTCGGACAGCTGGCCCCACAGTTTCCTGGCATGGGGCGGTCACATGGGGGTACCCCCCCCCCGGCCCAGTGTACATTTCCCCCTTGGATGGGGTCACTGACCTCCAGGAGTAGTGGTGTTTGTAAGCCGCGTGGTAGGGGTAGCGCCAGTCTAGACAGACGGCCGAGGAGTGGGGTGTAGACGGCGGCGGCCGCCCCATAGTTGTACCTTACTACTCCTAATGATTGAGATCAAAAGTCCTTAACACAAGACTCGTAGTGTAATCCATTTGATCATGAACAATAGTAAAGAGAATTTTCTAGAAAATATATGTCTGTGGGCTAGAGTACACTGTTGAAAATGTTTGCAATTTTAATATACATTTACGATACATTTGTATATTAAATCTAAAAACTCAGTCTATGAAATATTAATTAAGAGGCTGCATATTAAATTTCGTATACATGTATATTGATCAACTTTTAGAAAATTCAGGTATTTTCACATTCAACAAATTAAAAATAATGATGGCAGTAATTTTCAATTCTAAATGATGAAGCATAATATTTTTTTGTAGTTAAACATACATTATACTGGGTTTTAAGTGGAAAAGATCAATTAAGCGAATTATTAAGACACCTAACCTAAAAGCAGCAGTACTCACGTTGAAATTTTCACATTTACAGTGAATTTTGAAGGAAATTCCACCCGTACATTGCACTTTGATTATAAATAAGAATTTAATCGATGAATTTTAGATTATTACTTTAGTTTTTAATATTTGAACAGATTTGGGTGCATCGAAGAACTTTCAACTTCCACGCACTGTGGTACAATTTTTCTGACACGTAACTACCGAGATCAGTAATCGTTAGATCGAGATTAAATTAATTCAAGAAGTACACGAGTATAGAATTACTTTTTTTTTAGGACACATTCAACTGTGAGCATCAGTAACCGTTACTACGAATATAAGCGCTTAAGTGTTTTTTTAAATGCAAACACCGAATGACTGGGGCGGAAATTGAACTGTTGAAGCATCAAGATTCGCGAAGGAAAACGAAGGCTAATCGCTTCAGGCTGATGAATCCGCAATTCGCGTGAACTGACAATAATAAATGAGAACGTCTTTAGAATTTCAAACGCGTGATCAAAATCTCTGAAAGTCTAAGAGAGTAAGTTTGTACAGAAGTTGTAGCTTCTTCAAAATACACTGAAGAATTCTGAGGTACGGAGCGTAAATAAATAATGCTCGCAAAACTATATGTGCAAGTGGAAATAGAAGTATCTAATTCTATTAATAAGTTCAACAATCTTGAGTGAAGTGATGAGTTCAACCAACTAGATGGTAGGGAGGACAATTATCCTCTAAGCCAATCTAAATAAAATTGTTTCACTAAGTGAATAGAATTCAGTAATATTATTCGTAAACTGACATCATTGGCAAAATGTGCACATTGAGTTTATCATAAATATTAGGTGTATGTAGCATGAACGTGTGTGATGTATGTATGTAGTAGCACACAAAAAAGATAGAAAATACAAGATGTGAAGTAAAATCCATGCAAAAGCATATCTATGATGCTCAATTTAGAGAGTTATGATTTAAAATTAAGAAGACCCCTCGTTTAAATGGATTCGTATAATTTATAGGGGCCAACAATATATATATACACACACATAAACCACCCACCTCACGGTTGTGAGACGTGGCCATGAACGGGATTTACCGCGGTCCTACTGGGAGCCGGTGTCATTTTTAGATGGAAGTTGCTCCCAGTGAGACCCTGCGGAGGTTGTTTAACCTTATTTTTTAATTAATTACACACAGACACACACACACACACACACATATATATATATATATATATATATATATATATATTTAACTGTGAAGGACCATTGGAATCATGCTCGCAAAAATATACGTTGTAACCGCTTTGATATATTGTATAATATATATTTGAACCACCAAAATTAATGCAGCCATTTTCGAGGATATTTAATTTTTCAATTTTTAAAAATTTGTTCATAACTCAGCAAAAAACTTTTTTGAAGTTGATACTGAAGGGTAATTTAGTCTTATAATGGTAAAAACTTACCACCCAAAAATAAACCAAATATCTGCCAGGGAAGACCAACCATGCTTACCCAGCTCTGGCCTTTATTATTGAAAGAGAAAGCTTTATTATTAAAAACCATTGTAGTTGAAATTAAAAATTAATTTTTGTTATTTTAGTTAAATTCTTATTTAGATTTAATTTTTCTTGTACACAATCCATAGCAAGATCCATTTGAATACTATCAAACATTGAGATTACATCAAGCGGAACAATAGAATGTGTATTTAAACTTTAAAATTTTTCAGTTTATCTTTTAGTTCCTAAATATTTTTAACAAACGCACTAGTTTATCCAGCAACTGGTTTTAAAACATTCAAAATATATTTTGCTAAATTATAAGTAGAAGATCAAACCGTAGAAATAGTCAATCTCCATTTTAAGTTTAGTTTATGAACTTTTGGGAGAGCATAGGCTTTCGCAACAACACTGTTATGCATTTTTATTTTATACACTGAAAAAAAAAACATTTTTGGATTCAAAGAAATGCATTTCTTTGATTCCATTTATTTGAGCCATGAAAACCGTTTACTTAATTGTACTGAATATTGTTCAAAAGCAACGAACTCGTGCACTGATTTAAAGAAATCATTTCTTTGGGCGCTATTTCTTTAAAATGAAGAAATATTTCTTAGACTCAGAATATGAGATAATTAACTCAAGGAATTGATATCTTTAAAACTAAGAACCTAGTTTCCTTGAATCTCGCTTGCCCATCCAAAGAAATATTTCTTTAGTTCAATGAGTTTGAGTTTTTGAATTAAAAAGTATTGTATTTTAAATAACTTATTCATTGATGCGTGAAACAAATAATTGGTTTCTTTGAATCAGAAATATTGAGATAAATGAAAGCAATATTAATTAAGTGAAAGCGATATTTATTTCATATAAGGGGATTGATACTGTTGTTCTAATAGAACATGTCATTAGTCGAATAAAGGAATTTGTTTACTTGAGAAATAATGTTATTCACTTGGAAGATATTTTTCTTTTAATAAATAGAGTAAAGCGATTTATGCCCAATAAACATTTCCTTCAAGTGGAGAAACATATTTTTGAAATAACTTCATACACCATTCGGTTGAAAGAATATTTTTGTAAAATTCTTTATTTGTACCGAGTAAATCAGAACTATGCCGCCAGGTGCGCAGAGTTTATGGTCTCACAATAGAAATGGATTTCTCCAGTCTTTAAGGGGGTATTTCTATTTGACCAAGCTTTTTTTAGACGTTTATCAAAAATTCATAAAAAATACAATTGTTAATATTTTTGAATGGAAGTTTTTTTTATATTTTTAAGCAGATCTTAAGCTAAAAAAAATACATGGTTACCAATGGCAAAAGAATAATAGGGGGCGCTGTAGCATTTCAAAAAATGGGTCCCGGAAACGACACCCTCACTTGGCTGACATGATTCAGCTGCTCCAGGTTATCGGAAACAAAAAATCTCTTAAAATATACGAGTACGGCTATAGCCGGGACTAAAACAAATAAAAAATATTGCAAATTGACAAAATGGCGCCCATTTGAAATTTTGTTTGCAAATTTATACTTTTTTGGGGGTAGTTTTTGTCTTGCTAAAAATTCAAAAATCATTATTTTTTATTTATTTCAGTTCGGGCTATAGCCAAAAATCTGCTAAATATATCCTCCAAATTTGAGCTTAATCGGTCTATTACTTTTGACGAAATCAGGTCAGCGATTTCAAAAAATCGTGTTTTGAGAAAAACGCAACTAAAAAAAAGGTACACTGTAAAAAATGTGGTTGCAAATTGCAAGTAGGCTTGTAAACGTTTTACTATGATTCATGCATTAATTCTACAAGTTTATTGTGAACTTGCAACGATTAACAGTGCAATTTCACAATATTTGTATCAATTTTACCGTAAAAGTGTAATATTACCACAGGAATCAGTGGACATGAAAATACCAGTGATTAACGTGGTTTTCAACCATATTGTAATCGATATTATCATGCAATTTTACCAGGTTTCTTTAAAATAACAAAATGTACTGTAATCCAATTTACATGGAACGTGTAAAAAAGCAGACCGATGGAAATTTTACCAGAATTTTTTAATTCCACTGTTAACCGCTGATGGCTCGCTGATGACGCTGCAGAGGAAAATAAATTGCTGACGGGCGGGTGCTACAGGACAACAACGCGTTAGCGTGTTTTATGTATAGAATGTAATATATGTAAGTTCTTAATCCGTTTCCTCAATACATGAAGTTAGGATAAATTCATATTGCTATGAGCATACATGTTCTGATACGCGGAGTTATAGCCATGAGTTATAATATTATGTCAATTTTGAGGTTATGCCATGTTACATTGACAGTTGAATTTTACAAGAGGAACATAATATGATGTTGCGGGACTTTTCCTGTCTGCATGTGATTTTAAAGTATCACATTAATTTTCAACTATTGCAGTAAAATTACCACGTTAATCACTGATATTTTTGTGTCCACTGATTAATGCGGTCATTTTCAACCAATTTTTTTTACAGTGTAACTAATAGGAAGAAACTCAACCACAGCCAGCCATATTGGATAAGTGAGCGCGCGCGAATAACGTATATTTGAAATGAGGAAGGAAAACCTTTTTGAGACGAACAATTACTACTATACACATTTACGACCAGCCTGCCCTCCACAGCGTGCGACTGAGTACTCTCCGCTCTGCAGAGTTGACCCTGCTGCAGCTTCGTTAAAAATTCTGTACCAAAAAAATCCCTTTGCGTACAAATTCCACATCCCAAGTGCGAAGTTAGATACGGCCCACTGGCCCAGTATTGGCAAAAATATTGCCGAAGATCGGCTGCCAATAGCGTGCCATTGCTGGAATGATAACTAGATATCATTCTGGTGTAGAGTGAATACATATATTATATTTTTATATATTATATTACAAATAAAATTTCTAACGCTACGGGGTATCGAACCTACATCTATACCTAAATCTATCGCCTAGCAGTCGGGAGTCTTAACCATTGCGCTAAACCAACGAGTTTAAACTCGATGAAAAAGCCATCTTTAAAAGGTACAGCTCAAAAAAGTTAAAACACCCAAACTCTCTTTTTCTAATTAAATATTTATTATTATACGACGTTATGTAAATGTAAAATATACGAACTGTTAACAGGAATAAAAAAAAAATAATTTTTAAATAAATAATTTATATCGATTACAATTTTTCTTCGTGTAATATTTTATTTTTTCGTGGTTTTAGACTACTTTAAAACTTTCTACAATGACAGGGAATGTAATTTTTTATGAACATTTGAAATTTTTAACGACGGAACTTAGAAATTTGATCGTGAACTTTGACAAATTTTTAATAACAAATTTTTTTAAACTTTCGTGTAAGGTTTGGTTTTCAGGTGTTTTAGCACATTTTACAACGTTTAAGATTGACATAAAATGTAATTTTTTCTGAACATTCGCGTCAGTTGTATTTATAGTTCTCAGATATTTTAAAACACATGAAACATGTTTTTGAAAATATTTAAATATTTATACTCTCGGCATAGTACTGCGCCGATCATGGCGCAAGACGTTAGCCAGTACTGGGCGAATAGCCGATTATCTGTACTGGTGACCAGTACTGGGCCAGTATTACGTCGGTGGTGAACTCCGACAGAGTGTGGAAATTTCCACCCGCAGTAAAAGTAACACTGGGCCCAGTGATGCGCCTTTGCTGGGCCAGAATCCGGCTTTTCCTATTGAAACATATTTAGCCAAAGTAAAGACGAAGTTTGCAACAGCAGTGCGGCGAGTCTGGGCCGACCTCTGGCTCTTCCTCTTAAAACATGGTTTGCCGTTGTAAAAGTAACACTTGGTCCAGTAATGTGCCATCACTGGGCCAGACTGCGGCTTTTACTATTAAAATATGTTTTGCCACAGTAAAGACGAAGTTTGGAACAGTAATGCGCCGCGTCTGGGCCGATCTCTGGCTTTTCCTCATAAAACATGCTTGGCCGTGATAAAAGTGATACTTGGTCTAGTAATGTGCCATCACTGGGCCAAGCATCGGCGGTAGATCGACGAATTTGAATATCCAATATAGGCAGCCAGTACGGGCACAACACTGGGCCGATTAAAATGCCGATATTGGCCCAATAACATTAGCCGCTGTTTGGTTGCCGAAATTGGACCGAACCTGGGCCGTGTGTTCAATTCCAGCAATTCGCACTTGGGATACTATATGCTATCAAAAAATTAAAAAAAAAATTGATTTTTTGGTCCGGTCAAATAGAAATACCCCTTCAAGCACTGAAAAAAATGTCTAGGTGTATTACCTAGAATTCTTGCTATCCCAGCTAGAAGGTATCGCTGGATTTCGTCTTCCTAAATAGTTAGCTGTATTGAACAGACTTTCTTGCAGCAAAGTATAGGTACAGTACCTAGAAAATTTAGCTGTCACGAGCAAACCAATTATAGGAGATATGATGTTTGAGCATGACTGCTAGAATATTTAGAAAATGGTGATAGATTTATCTCCCAAATTTTCTGTCTGCAGGAGATAGACGGTTTGTATATCTTAGCTATCTAGTTTCCAGTCCTACCTAGACTTTATTGGAAATTCAGCTATATCTCCCCAGCAAAATATATTTCTAGCTACAACAGCTATACCATTTTTTTCAGTGAGTTAACCATACATTTTCACCATTGATATAATCTGAAGAAATGTTGTGATTGATGTTCATCGGTCTTCCTAAGCATTAGTCAGTTGGTCTTGCTCAACATTCTTTTTTCTAGTCCGCGAAAATGAAAATATATTATTATAAATTATAATCATTATAATTGCATCAAATAGTTTTTCAAGAAATGGGCCTGGTTAATTTTTGTACTTTAACAATTCGAAATTGTTAAACGATAGAAGAACTTTTTCTTTCTGAGTAAATTGTTCTTTGAATCAGTTAAAATTTTATCAACTCTGTGTTACGTGTTTTTTAAAAACAATATGCCGCATCTTAGAAAAAATAAATTTTTATTTCTGTTGAGAAAAATTTCTTTGCTGCAAAGAAATGTTTATTTTACAAAAAAATACGCGTATTTGAATCAAAGAATCATATATTTGGTTCAAAAGAAACTTTTACTCAGACCGAGTTATATTTATTTGTATGTAATACTTATCTTCTTGAACTTACGCCATACTTATTTACATTACGGAACTCACCTAATGATATCAAATACTTATTATTAGTCAATAATAAATCTATTTCGCTCAACGAATATTTCACAGTGTCAAGTAAATTTTTCGATGTCTTAAGCATAGCGTTTCTTAGATACAAACCAAACATTTCTTTTAAGTAAAGAAATATTTCTTCGGCCATATTCTGCTCTACCATTTCTTTGAATCAAAGAAATTTTTTTTGATTCAAATAAGTTTTTTTCTCAGTGTACGAAATTTGTTCATTGGTAAGTCTTTCCTTTTTACATCTGATAGCTATAACATTACACTTATTTTCAGCAGTTGGAACAAGGCTAGTTTTGATATTTTTTATACAGAATATCATTTTAAAAAATGTTTTCGACAGTTTTAATATAATCATGATTAGCAGCTATTGTTATATTGCCTTGATCGGTTTTCAAGAATAGTAAATCATTATGTTCCTTATGAAAGGTTTCAATAGCTTCTTCAAACTTACTGGCATTATTGAATGTATTGAAAAAGCTATGATTTGTAATTAAGTTGTGGTTTTTCTAATATTGAATTTTAATTCCTCACTTTCTATATTTTTAATACAATTTTCAATATTAGCAATTATACTGTTTATAGGGATTTTGTTAACTTAAAAATGTATGCCATGTTTAATCCCTAACGGTAAGGTTTGAGCAATCTCACCTGGAATTTAAACATTTGAGATATTTTCGAAACTTTTTTTTAAATATGAAATCTGTAATTACATTTTGTGACTCAAAATTTCCTTCTTTTTTAATAAATCAAACTTTTTAATGCATTGGTTTCTCTTGTTATATTTCAAGTTATTTGCACTGAATTCTCATGAATTATAAAACGTCAAATCGAATTATATTTAACAATGTTAGATAAACGATATTTTAAGTAATTAAAGTGATGTCCTAATTCTTGAATATTTGTAATATTGATTGGTATTTATATTTTTTT
>CAKNWT010296901.1:0-11114 GCA_932066315.1 Andricus coriarius | reverse complement strand
CGTATCGCTATAGTATCCACATCGTATCCTCTCCGTATCATGCAAGAAAAACTCATTAAAAAGGGAAGATGAACATTTAACTTGTTGAGATTCGGATTCTACGTGAAATTTTGGGTTAGAAGGTCACGGAGTAATTGCAATAGTTTTTCTTGAAACGATAAAAACTTTAAAAAAATATAATACCTATCGACAACGTGCGCTGAAAGCGACTTCAAGCGCATCCATAATCGTTTAATGAGTACTGCTTAAATGATGATGGATTCTTGATTATGGACGCTTGAAGTCGCCTTCAGCCCATGTTGTCGATAGGTATTATATTTTTTTTAAGTTTTTATCGTTTCAAGAAAAACTATTGCAATTACTCCGTGACCTTCTAACCCAAAATTTCACGTAGAATCCGAATCTCAACAAGTTAAATGTTCATCTTCCCTTTTTAATGAGTTTTTCTTGCATGATACGGAGAGGATACGATGTGGATACTATAGCGATACGTTATAGCGTATCCGTTCCGTTCATTCGGTCCGCTAGGGTAGGAGCAATTCACAGTTTACTATGTAGGATTTTTCAGTAGTGTTTTGAATCATAACTATAAATCCTTCGAATACCAAGCCGCATCACTTACAAAATTTTTCTGACAATATGGGAATTTTAAACATATTGTAGAGAACTGTCAAACAGAGGTTTGGGAGAGCGCGAATGTCAACATTGCCAAAGCATAGGCATCACAGATGTATTTAGCTCATTGATACCAACCCAAATTTTATAAAAAATTAACTGGGTGCTTATAAGTAGGTGCTAGATTCAGCGTCATCTATTTCTCTCCATGTTTCAATTGTAAAAAACAAAATCACTAATAGATTATTTTATGATCTAATCGTCAACTTTGGCTTGTCCTCGTCCCTTTTCTGTTAAGGATAAAATCGAGGAACTTAATGACCAATTAGTAAATTTATTTTTAATGACATTTGCAAACACCCTAGTCGGCGTATATTTCATTAGGGTTTTTTTGTTGTCCAACTATCCCCTCTTAAATGTAAAATATTATAATATGTAGAAATATTTTTTTCATTGCACAATTCAACCAGAAAATTAGGGTTATATTACTAGGGCTGAATTAGATATAATTATGTAAAAATGTGTTTAATGGGGAGATGCTGACTGGCCCTGCTAGGGCTGTATTATTAGGGTTAAATTAGATATAATTATGCAAAAATGTGTTTAACGGGGAGATGCAGACTAGCCCTGCTTTTGCACACGGTGGTCTGAAAAATTGTATTTTAGTATTAATTACAAATACCTATTTGTGTGAAAAATTGGAGATTTCACAAAATGCTTTTACTGTACGATTATTTTCACGTGTTTGAGGTATTTTTGAGTTTTCGTGTCCCAGCACCGGGCGGTTTGAACGGCGATTTTGGTATGAAAAATTCAGATTTTATCAAGTAAAATTTCCGAGTGTAAGTAACCCCCCAAAACCAAAATCATTCTTCTATATGTTTGAAGGGGTTCGGGATGGCGATATCGTGGCACTGGGTGGTCTGAGTGGCTGTTTTGCAAATGTCATTACAAAAACTATTTATGGGTGATTCTCCACATACAGGACACTTTTGTGTCTCGGACCTATAGTAACTAAACTAAGTAGTGTTTCTTTATAAAACTTGGCTAACTTCTTCATTTTAGCAGAATACAATACTTTCGTAAGAAAAAACAAGGTGACATCATCTTATGTCTTGGCAAAATACTCCCAAATACTCGAAAAATGCCCTTTTGGGATGTCTCCACGTACGCGGCGCCAAGTTTAGAGATGTGTATTTAATACATAGTGAATTATTTTTGAACTTATAATTGATAGTTTGAAAGTTTGACTCAAAAACTATAAAATTTATAGGAAATATTTGAATTTATCTGATATATTAGTAGAGAAAATTTAATTATACACGTGTCTCCCTAAATGTTTTCGATGGTTACGGTAAACGAATCTCTCATACCTTTCAACAACTTTTAATCATTTTTTAAGTCTTATCTTCTCACAATATCTAGAAAAAAAGCCACACTACTCACTGCTCAAAACTTCATAACAAAAAATTAAGAACTTTTTTTGCAAAGTGACAAAATGTAACCGAAAATGTGGCGTATTTTTATTAGTATCGGATACCGTAACTGATAAGAACTTTCATATTTCACAATAAAAATCAATGAAAAGATGACAATTCCGTGTAGCACATAATAAAGGAGTTTTTGTCAGAAGGATTGATTGATAAATTTTGTTTTCATCGGATACCATAACCTACTTTTCGCTGTCATGGACGCAACGGAGTTTATCGAAGCACTTTTCCAAATAATTTTATTAAAAATTCACGTAAATAGAGAATTAAAGTTTTTATGCCTACAAGTACTGCACACAACAAATAAAGCGATTAGAGGGTTAATAATAATTGTAAGAGAAATAAATATTTGATAATCTTTTTGAAAAGAATATTTCAAATTTGAAAAAAAAATTAAATTTTGTAAAAACTTTGCATTTTTTAAACAAAGCTATTCTTTCCTACCATGTTACGTTTAATGTGTTAATATTTTACAGTATTGTTCCACTTTACATACAATCAGAGAAAATCAGCCGGAAAATCAAAAATTTAAAACTTTTTCATGTGCTACAGGTCCTTAAAGTGGAAATTAAGCGTGAATATTTGTAGGGCCCCTTTCTTTAAGGCCAATGGAACCCATCCATTATGAAGAAAAAACAAATTTTAACATTTTTCCAAAAAAAGTTGCCCTTGTTAAAAATTCCCTGTCTGTGGAGAATCACCCTTATGCAAAAGATTTCATATGCAATAAAATCGTTATATTTTTTGTATAATTTGTTTTGAAATTTAACAAGGGTGCTATTCACCCCTGTCTCTGCACCTGAACTGCTTATATGACACCTTAAATACAGCCAAACCTAAAAAAACTAGAAGTAATGAAAGTAATTAAGAGATTATTCACCAGCTCCCTTAATAATATTTTATTTACCTAATATTAAAATACTTATTATACTTTATAGGCGAATAATAACTTACCGATGAGTAGTTTCAATTGCCTGTAGAAATCGGATCAGATTCAAATGTTTGAGGCCTTTCACGACTTCAATTTCTCGTGGAAGAAATTTCTTTAAATAATCTCCTGGAGCTTGAAACTTGGATACTATTTTTACAGCAACTTGACAAGAATGTCTATGCGATTTGGCAACCTGTTCAATTTCATTTTAAAAACGATGAAATTATAAGTTTTCAACCATGGTTATTATACAAATGTGGTTATATTAAATTTAACAGATCTCAAGTCTCTTTAATAATATAAACCTTAACAGATGCATATGAGCCGGAACCAATACATTTGCCAAGTACATAACCATGTGTTTCAAGAACTGTTAATCTTCGGTCTATTGCTTCTTCAAATTTTTGACGAGGTGATTCTAATACTTCTTTTGCAGTATTAGATTCTGGTTGAATAATAGGAGTACTTGTCATTCTGTTGAAGGTAAGACTTGAGAAAATTATTTTGGTTTTGCTGTTTGAAATTATAGTTACTAGGTATAATTCAATATGAGTTTGTAGTATTTAACTACGTTTGTCGTAAAAAAGACATTTAATTCTGTACAGTGTACGAAAGCAAAGCAAATAGATCCACGAACCGCTGCACGTTGAATTTTCAAAAACAGTTCACATTAGGGCTACTGTTTAATTAAGCTCGAGGGACTATGCACTCAGAAATCTGTCAATGAGATTGCTTGAGATGGCGGGGATTGCGAGGAAAGCGCGAAAGATTGCGTAAGATTCCAAAGGATTGCGCCCACATTCAGGTGGACGTAGATTCCCCTCGTAATCGCTCGCACTCGGTAATACTCGGCCGCACTCGGTTATGGATTGTAAAACAAAATTTTGAATCAATTTACGTTCGAATAAATTGTGAAATTAATGAAAAGGGCATTAAAAGAACGGTAATAATTAGAGTAATAATTTAAGCATGCATATAGATTAAGTAAACATTTATGAAAACATTAAACTAAACTTTTATTATTAGGATAAAGAATAAATAACTTTCAGAATAATTTTTTGAGATAAATTAAAAAAAAGTATATGCTTAAATGTTTTGTGTGCTTTTAAATTTGAGCAACTTATATTATTGTATTAAATGATGAATGATTAAGTTAAATAATATGTACGTAACATTATTTCTACAGATTTTTTAACCTTTAACTTCTTTAAATATTCAATTTAAACGTATGGCTTTCTCACAGAGAAAGCTTTCTAGTGCTAAGAAATGTCGAATTTCATATTTTGACTTACAGTGGCTTAATTTGTGTGTCAACGCAATGCTTTTTAAATAATAACTCACATGACGTAAATGCACTATGGGGTTTGATCACGAATCTGAACTCAGATTTGAAAAATTCAAGATGGCGGATCCAATATGGTGGACGCGATTCTTAAAATGTACGTAGATTCTGTACAACATTGGTATATGAAGGTTTACGGGATCGCTGACCACAAATCTGAACTCAGATTTGCAAAATTCAAGATGGCAGATCCAATATGGTGGGCACGACTTTTAAAATGTACATAGATTTATTATTGTCCTCATGAAATCTTGTTTTCGTGCGATGACAAGTCACCCCTAGCGGACCGGCCGAACGCAAGCATTACGCTACAGCGTAATGCTAAAGTAATGCTAAAGTAATATGTCATTATGATTATTAAAAAAAGCAAAATAAATATGTAAACTGTTCAAATTATAATGATACGGTAAAGTTTACGTTGAATGGTCATGCCGTAATTGCAACAAGTTCCTTTTTCAGCGTTAAAAAATAAAAAAAACAATAAGGCTGTCATTGAAGTCGGGCCCCTGCATGTTGGCAACCCGCTTGAAGCTACCGTTAGCAGACTGCGATGACAGCCACATTACTTTTTCATGTTTTAACGCTGAAAAATAAGCTTGTTGCAATTACGGCATGAACATTTAACGTAAATTTTAACGTATTATTATAATTACAACAGTTTACATATTTATTTTGTTTCTTTTATTAATTATAATGACATATTACTTTAGCATTACGTTCGAGCGAATCGCAAGGGATGAACTTTCGGTGACATGACCTCTTCGATTTTATCATATATTTCTCCAGCGGGTGCTTTCAAATTATTTTTTAACATTTCAAATATTTATTTTCTTGTCAACCGATTTATATTTGACACATCGGAATCTAACAGACAATTTTAATTATAATAATAACAGTATTAATATAATTTCCCAAACTATTACCGCGCGTAGGGTACCCTACCCCGGGTAGGGGGATGCCACCCCGGGCCCGGTAGCTCCCCAGTGGGCACCAGGATATCCTAAAGACGTTCTTAGAATGTACCTCTATGTCATGCCATTTGACGTCCTTAAGATATCCTTTGGATCTTTTCATGTCTTTAAAAGGTCCTCAGGACGTCCTTAAGACGTACGCCACAAGACGTCTATAGGACAACTTTAGGACTTGTGTGCCCACTGGGGGCTCCGAGGCAGGCTGCCCGCTGCGAGCAGACGGCTTCTTTTGTATACCTACCACGAATAACCCTTTCACTGTTATGAGATTAGAATAACTGAAATTATAAAGACATGACTCAATTAAATTTTAATTATCTGAATGAATTTCGTGATATAATTTTAAAAGAATGAAAAAAAAGTTCTTGAAAATCGGTTAATATCTGCACTAATGAAGGATACATTTACAAATCTTGTGATTCTATAACTGGGACCCCTAACAAATCTAATGCACACTATTAAAGTTCAATTTATTAATATTTTACCAGATTTTCATTTCCCGCGACCGGCTCTAATTCACTAACAATGGGAAGGTCGCGCGAAGCAAGCAACCGCGCCCGAACGACAGGCGTCCAGTGTCTTTCTTGGGTTCCAGTATTGTGAAAAAATTTCAGGGTGTGGACCCTGCCGCTCTCCAGAAAGTGCGAAGAAATGTTGGGAAACGCTGCTCTATAATAGTCGAAAATGCGCGCAGGAATAACGTCGTACGGACTGGTTACTAGGGCGGAGTGAAAATGATCAAATTAGTCGAATCGTTTGAGCTGGGCGAAAAAAATGTGTGGGTTGACATTAAAAAAAAAATTAAAAATTTTAATCGGTTGATATGTTCGGTTCTCTTTTTTGATTTGAAAATTCATATTTAAAATTTTTTTTTTTAAATTGCCCTATTGCTTCGAAAATTAGGGAAATTTTTTTTCCATACACAGTTTTTGCTAGTAAATAATAATACGAAATTATAAATTGAAAAACATTTTTTTGCTCAATTTAGAATTTTTTGAAAATGGCCAAAAAACATGTTCTTTTGGATTGAGTCATATGCACACATTTAAAAAAAAGTTGAATATGTCAAACCTGCAATTTCTTCAGTTTGAATCAAAGAAATATGCTATTATTTCGGGTTCTCAGATAAAATTTTTTTTAGTCTTACCAAGACGTCTAAAACGCTTTAAAAAACGTAAAATTGACAATTTTTGAACGCCTGAAATATCACTACTTTTTTCGGAAAAACAATATAATAGCATGTTTCTTCGATTCAAGGTGAAGAAATTTCGAGTTCGACACATTCAAATTTTTTCAAAACGCGTGCATAGGACTCAATCCAAAAGAACATGTTTTTTGGCCATTTAAAAAAAATTCTAAATTGAGCAGAAATATTTTTCTTTAATTCATATTCTTTTATTATTATGCACTAGCGAAAACTGTACATAGAAACAATTCGTCATAATTTTCGGAGCAATCGGAACATTTTTGGAATTTTTACACAAAAAATTCGATTAAAATTAGGCGGGCAATATGGGCAGGTAAAATTGGAATATTTCATTTGTCATACGTTAATCTACATCCTCTAATCGCTTTTAAGACTTAAAAATGCGTAACATTTTGCTATTTTACTTTAAGACGACCAATTTTTTTATTGTTTAGATTGAAAATCACATGTGCTATTCTTCTTCTTCTCATAATTTTTTGCTTAATACAATACAATTTTATAAATGGTTATAATATTTTGCTTACTTCTAAGAGTTGATTTCATTTCATTTGAAGGGAATTGATACTTCCGGCAATTCAGCCTTGTTAAAAAACACACACGTCTCCTTTTCTCTCTTCTGAACGTAATACTGACTGCTCGCACGAATGCTACGTTTCAACTAACCTCTGCACTGCTCAAGTCGAGTTGGGAGCCTATTATGAGTGAATTCGATTTCACTAGGGACTAGTGTAGCCGATCCTAGGTAGAAAAATCTCCTTTAAAAACTTTAATTTTTTGGACAAAATTTAAAGCAACTATAGTCCCAGAAAGTAGTAAAAAATTGATTATTTAAATATCTTTAATTAAGAATAAGTAGAGTTAAAATATTGGAATTTCCAACTTATAAATACAGTCGAATCTGAATTTAGTGCCGGTTTTGGGGCTGACCTTGACATTGAATCCAGAGTCTCGGAACTATTTTGTCTCTCTCTTGTTTTATCTCTCACCTGTTTTTCTCTCTGTTTTGTCACGCCTGAGTGCACACCAAACATCCCCCCGCAATGCCTCTCACGTATCCCCACGGCGCGACGTCGATTCTCGGAAACATTAAATGGAAGATCACTAAATCCCGGCTTCACTGTAATATTAATTTTTATCGCGGAGTTATGAAATGAAGACCGTCTGATTTTTGATTTATTTTGTGTATTTTTAAAAATCATAAATCAGAATTTAGATACCTCTTAAAATAAAAGTAAATTTAATTTCCTTGCAGCGGGGTTTTCTTAATTTGACAGATTTCCTCGCTGATTTCATTGTTTCGAGCTGCGTATCTTTCAATATAATAATCTTGACTTAGCCATCTCGAGGGCTGCTTTATCCCAAGGAGAGTTTATTTTCCTGTTAACTTTAATATGAATGTCGCATTTAAAACGGCTTTCATGAATCTATATACGTTCATAAGAGGGGTCGTGTAAGTTGCTTTTAATTTAGCCTATTTAACAAGTCAAGTCTAATTATACAAACTGGATTCAGTGTTGGAAGGAAATTAAAACTAGCCCTTACCACCCTCTCTTGGAATTTTACAATTAAGGAAATCCTAGGAATTAGGACAAGGTTAGTTTCCCCATCAGTATAAGTGGCTTTGCTTTTCATAATGCGCAAGTCTCGAAACCTAAAGTAATTCGCAGCCAGAAATTCGCTTGAAATACAATATTCCTATGACCTAATCTCAGGAAAGGCCAAAGATTCTATAAAGTTCAACTCAATTCCGTTTCGATTCATCTCAGTGACCAATCAACAAACCAATTATAATACAGTATTAGTGAGGATGTGGATTGACTTGCGCCCCGAAAGAATTACACGTACGCCAGTTTGCCTGATTTCTTAGACTATTGATCATAAAGCTAATCGATTCTCATGAGTGCCTGTGAATTGTATTCTAAATGAACGTTCTTCCTCTTTCTTAATATCCAGCAGCTTTCTTTTTTTTTTACTTAAATTTCGCTTTGTTCTCTTTCGCCTCTTGAAACTAAGCATCATTTTAATTCATCTTAGTGCAATGTTGAATTTAAGATTCCGCTTAGTTTATCTAGCCTTTTACTTTAGTTTTATTTTTAAATGTGAGCTCAGGACTCACAGAAAGATTACTTGCAACTTTTCACAATTCTAACTTGTATGGCCAATTTCTTCCATTTTAATTTAATTGAAAATTAACACTTAGGATGTCAAGTGGACTAATTTCCAGGTCTTAGCCCTGATTGAGAAGTCCGTTTTGATTAGTAAGTGTCAATTTTCTCAATTAAAATGGAATGTCTCGTCAGTACCCAATTCCAGAATCGGAAGCCGGTTCGCTTATTACTCACCTTTAGGAGCATCGGTTCTCAATTTCCGGGTCTGAGCTCGGTTGAAAGAAAATCTTTGCTCTGGCAAGTCACAAGCCAACCGTCCCCACGGTGAATTTGGGTAAGTCACAATTCGAATCATGTGAAAGGGACCAATATTCGGGCAAAAGAACACAAAACTTTAAAAGTAAAAACCTGAGGCTCTTTATCTCCTGGATATAGTGGTCTAAGATGATACGGAAGACTGTGAGCGTCTTAGAAAGCGCCTTGGCTAATTTAATTCCGGCTAGTCTGGCTATGTTTCCAAGAACTCTGTTCTCCCGGTGGGTTGGATCGCAAGTGAAGTTTCGATCGCGCTGTTCTTGATCGAGTGGTTCCATGTATCATCGTTTCCGCTGGTCTCCCTACTCTTAGGGTTTGGTTGCGCACGCGTTCATCGATTTTCCGTTTGCCTTACTGACCTATATTTCTGAACTTGAATTTGTGCTGTTTCTCGGTTTATCTCTCTATTTCTTATCGCTGTCGCTTTTCTTCTCCTCATACACGGCTGATGACGCGGATTTATCGATTTTCAGCTATTCAGCTGACTTACATTTGCCCTCTAATTATTTCTTTATATTAGCTGGCACGGTGGCGGTTTGAACCGTCTCAAGCTATTTAACATAGAATTAAAATCTCACTCACAAGAATTTATAGACGAGGTTTCAGTATAAATAATAAGGCTTTTTGAAGCCAACATGAATAAACGGGATACTGCATGTATGTTCAGCAATCTATGTAAACTTATATTGTAAATAATGATAATCAGGTCATTCATATCTCAATCCAGGTAGTTTTTAAATTGTATAAATATTACTTATATTACAAAGAACAAATATTCATTTGTATCGCAGACTTTTACAACTCTAATTTTTGCAAGCATTATTTTAACGATAAATAAAAATAATTATAATACATACATGAGTATTTACAGACTATTACCATTTTTAAATCAATGGAATATTTAAAATTGTGAATAGAAATTCCTTAGTCTTTTTGAAGCCAACATGAATAAATGGGGTGCTGAATGTATGCTTAGCAATCTATATAAACTTATATTGTTTATAATGATAATCACGTCATTCATATCTCAATTCAGGTATTCTTTAAATTGTATAAATATTACTTATATTGCAAAGAGCCAGTATTCATTTGTATCGCAGACTTTTACAACTCTAATTTTTTCAAGCCATGGACTATTTAAAATTGTGAATAACAATTCCTTTTAACTTTTATATAATTTCATAAATATCCCTAAAACCAAGACTTATAGTAAATACATAGGAATCTAAACAGCCTTTTGAACCTCTAATAAGCAGAGGAAATTCTACCATGAACCTAACTCAGGTGGTTTTGTTAAACACACCCGCATCAAGTGATGAACAAGCGTCAGTTATCACAGGACTTGATATTGTTAGTTTTAATGTTTCAATATTAACGTAGCCATGGGAAAAACCATCAGACAATGCCATATAATCATTTTCGAGTATAGTAAACCACTGACACAATACATCTATATTCTTTTTGTTTCCTGGCATCGTTCTACATAGTCTACGTTTCCTAATTGCTGTGAACTCTTCAGCCTGTCACTGCTCAAATAGCCTGTACCTTAATTCAAAATCCAACAGATTGAAGATTTGCGTACCACAGTTTCTCTTCCTGCGGAATCTCGGACTACTGTAAATGGGCTGGTTTCTTTTAAAACTGTTACGAATTCGGAGTAGTCTTTTAATTCTAAGCGCTCTTGTAGACTTGATAAGACTGTCTACTACTCCTACTTCAGACTGATTTACATTAGAAGAAAAATCTAGTTGTACATCGTCAAATTCAGCTTCCCTGTCATCTTCGTTTTCACCACGAGTTAGATTGATATCCGTCTAGGTGCATAAGAGATCAAATTTATCTGCGACTTCCATCCCCATATTAATTCCGAAAGTACACATTAAGAAATGTGCATCTCGTTTTGCCATATTCATAATCTTTATGATTTCACTGCTGTTCGGCAAAGCACAAGCATCATTACAGGTCAAATTTTCTGATATTACATCCATATCCTGACACTCAAATAAAGCAATGAAATGCTTCATTCGAGGAAACATTAAGTTCTCATCGGCATCAAACGTTGTTACTGAAATGTCTGCTTGCAAATGAATTCGTGGAATTCAATGGATACAATCCAGCATACTAACATTTACCAT
>CAKNWT010296898.1:0-12344 GCA_932066315.1 Andricus coriarius | reverse complement strand
AACAATTTTTTTTATTTTTTCAAGATTTTAAAAAATTGTAGGAAAACTTTGAATCATTTCAAAATGTATTTAGAAGTTTTTTCAAGTTTTGAAAAGATTAAAAAATAATTTTAAATATTTCAAGACAATAAAATTATTTTCAAAATTCTACAGGAAAAATTTTTATTGATTTTTTGAGTTGAAAAATGAATTTTAAGAAAATCTTTCAAATGATTTCCTCAAGTTTTGGATATGAATTTAGAAGATTTTAAAGAAAATTTATTCAATTTTTCAAGATTACAAAATTAAAAAAAAATTGAAATAAGTTTCAGAGATATTTAGAAGTTTTGCAAAGATACAAAAATAATTTTAAACTTTAAAAATATTTCAATCAAGGAATTTAAAATGATTTTTTATTTTGCAATATTTATTTTGAGAAAATATTTTAAAATATTTCCAAAGTTGTTAAAAAAGAATATTGAAGATTTCAAGGCAATTTTTTTATTTGACACAATTTCTTGAAAGATTGATGAAAAATTCGAATAATTTTTAAAAATATTCAGAAGTTTTCAAAAAATTCAAAAATTATAAAAAATTTTAAAACATGTCAAAAAAAATTAAAAGAAAATGTAGATTTTTAAAGATTTCCAAATAAAATTTTGATTTTTTAAACAGATTTTGTAATGTTTGGCGATAATAAATTTCTGTCTAAAATTCCTGGGGATGTTAAAGACAATTCTTTACTCATAAAAATTAATTTTAAGACAATATTTAAAAAGATTTTAAAAAGCTACAGAAGATTTCCAAAAATGTCAAAAACGAATCCTTAATTAAATTCACAATTTTTTTTACAATTTTAATTTATGTTTAAATTTTCCCACCGAAAATCGGTGATTATAAATAAAAATTATTTTTCGTCTAAAATTTCAAATGTTCACAAAAAATCATTAATTATCAAAGAATATTTACAATATTTATAATAGGTTATTTGAGTAGTATTTTTCGTCGGAAATACGTATTTTTTAACAGAAAGGCAGTGGTGTGATATTCTGAATATTTTTCAAAAATGCTATATATTAATTCTGAAGTTAAGAAAAATTTAAGAAAAAATGTAAAACGCAGATTTTTAAGGATTCCGAACAAAAAATTTAGAAGCTTCGTAAGAATTTTGAAATGTTTCAATGCAACAAAAACATTTCCAAAATTGCCCAAAAAGAATCTGGAAGATTTTGAGTCAATTTTTTTAATTTTGAAAGATTTTTGAAAACTTTAGAAAAAATTCGAATCTTTAAAGGTATTTAGATTATTGAAAAAAAAAATATTTTCAATTTGAAAAGATTTAAAAAAAAAAGCTAAATTATGATGTAAATTTATGAAGATTTCGAAACAAACTTCCATGATTTTTAATAATTCTTTTTTAAAAAAAAAATGTTCTTAAGATTCTTGGAAAAATATTTTTAAAAAGTTTCAAAAAAACAATCTAGAAGATTTTAAATCAATTTTTACATTTTGAGGGATTTTTTAAAATTTTAGAAATAATACTCTCTATTGATAATAAGATGCGTAAAAAATTGTTTAAATAATTTATTATTGTTTATAGCAATTTTCTCATCGATTAGAGTTATAAAGTTGAGTGTTTATCGAATTTTTAAACTTATTTTCAATTTTTCAGTTAGGGGAAAAAAATAATTAATTTAATTCAACAAAAAGAATTGTTTAAACCATTTCTTATTATTTATAGCAATATTTTCTTAGAATAATGCTAAATAGTTGAGGTTTTTTCTAAAAAATTTAACTTTTTTTCCAATTTTTACTTAGTGAGATAATAATTAATGCATGTTAACAAACATAATTGTCAAAACAATGTGTTATTGTTTATAACTATCTTCTCTTAGAGTAAAGCTATAAGGTTATCGTTTTTTCTGAAATGTTCAGCATTCCTTGGACATTTTAGTTAGAAACAAATAATAAATATTAACATTAATGTTAATAAACAAACAACATTAAAATTAACATTAGAATAATGCATATTCACAAAAAAGAGATTGTTTAAAAAAATGACGAACAAAAAGTTAAAAAAATTCAAAATGGACCGAAACTATTCAGTAATAATATAGGAGAAAATAGTTATAAACAATAATAATTTGTTAAAACAATTATGTTTAGTAAATTTCATTAACTATTACCTCACTCTAAGGCAAAAGTGGACAAAAAGTTAAAAATTTTAGAAAAAAAACTGTAAATTTCTAGCATTATTTTAGGAGAATATTGTTATAAATAATAATGAACGGGTTGAATTATTATTTATATTAAATTCTATTAGTACTTGCTTCGCTCTAACTACAAAGTTGAAAGAAAGTTGAAAAATTAGAAAAAACCGCGACTTTCAAACTCTATTCTAGGAAAAAATCACTAAAAAGAATAATAATTTGTTTAAACAATTTACGTAAATATCTGATTATTATTATAAAGTAGTATTTTATGTATTAGAAATAATTTGTAATAAAAAACCGAAAAAATCATAATTTGTGCCAAAAAGTCGCAAAACCAAATTTTTCATTTATGGGGTTTTTTTGTGAACCTATAAAACAGACTATTGGTGGTGATATTTGAAAATTAATTATTAATTTGTATTCTATAGCTTATTCTGAAGAAAAATGTTCAATTTCGATTCGATTCAACTAATATTGACGATTGCAAATAAAATTTACAAAAACGTCTTCTTTCTTATGGGAAATACATGTTAAACTTTATGGGACTTGTGGAACCTCTAAATATCATTTTTTAACGCATGAAAATTCGAAAAAAAAATTTCAATGAATTTTTGTGCTGTTATTGATTTTTGATTTTCGCATATGATGGAATTTAATCCACAGTAGAAGGATATTACTTAACTCCACTTTTTCTCCCTAAAACTCGTAGTCACGATCGTGTAACTTCCATTTATCTGACCAGCTGTATTGGACATTGGACGGCTGCCAGATGAAAAGGGTTTATCCTCCTAATATAATTTTCCCTGGTCAGTCCTGCAATTAGCCGATTGAAACATATACCAACCGGATATTATCATGACAAATTTTTGCATATTGTTTAAATTAATTTTTTTTCATTAAAAAAATAAGAACCATTAGACCAATTCCTCATTTTCCATGAGAATAAAACTCGGCAGCATCTTATTCTTGTATCATTTTTAAATAAGAATCTTTTATAAACGGAATGAAACAATTTTAGATTGAGAATAAAATTTTTTAATTAATTTATTTATTTCGACTGAAAAAGATCACTTTTCGACCATGAAAGATGAATTTTCAATCCAAAAGGACTAATTTTCAGCATCAGTTGAATTTTTGTCAAAAAAAGATTATTTTGAACAAAATTATTAAAATTTCAACGTAACAGTTGAATTTTTAAACAAATACTTGAATTTTCTACCTACAAAGATGAATTTTCAATTAAGTAGTCTAATTTTCACACAAAATATAGTTGAAATTTCAAAGTAAAAAGTCGAATATTTCAGAAAACAGTTCACTTTTAAACCGGAAAAGATGAATTAAAAAAAGTTAATTTTCAATTAAGAAAGATGAATTTTCATCCAAATAGTTGAATTTTCGACAAAAAAAGACTAATTTTTCACCAAACAGTTGCTTTGACAACCAAATAGTTGAACTTGAAGTAAAATAGCCCATAGTTGAATTTTCACCAAAATAATTAAATTTTAATTGAAATAGTTGAATTTTCAACCTATAAAGGTGATTTCTCATCAAAAAATATATTAGAGGCATATTTAACAAGAAAATATGAATATTCAACCAAAAGAGATGAATTCTGTAATAAAAAATACGAATTTTCGTCCGAGAAGAATAATTTTCTACTAAAAAAGACGAATTTCCAACAAAATACATGTTTTTTCAAACAAATAGTGGAATTTTCAACTAAAAAAAATACATTTTTAACAAAAAATGGAAAAGTTATGTACATTTTGAATTTAAAACTATCAATTTTCAACAAAATATTCAGACTTGAAACCAAAGAGATGAAATTGTCCTGAAATTAGCCGATTGAAACATATAACAAACGGATATTATCATGACAAATTATTGCATATTGTTTAAATTAATTTAAAAAAAAAAAATAAAATAATAAGAACCATCAGACCAATTCTTCATTTTCTCTGAGAATAAAATTCAACAACATCTTATTCTTGTAACTTTTTTAAATAAGAATATTTTATAAACGGAATAAAACAATTTTGGATTAAGATAAAAAAAATTCAAATTTATTTATTTATTTCGACTGAAAAAGATGACTTTTTGACGAGAAAAGATGAATTTTTAATCCAAAAGGACTAATTTTCAACGTCAGTTGAATTTTCGACAAAAAAAGATTTATTTTTAACAAAATAAGTTAATTTTAAACAAAACAGTTGAATTTTTAAACAAATACTTGAATTGTCTACCTACAAAGATGAATTTTCAATTAAGTAGTCAAATTTTCTCACAAAATAGATTTAACTTAAGCAGTTGCGTTTTTAACCAAATAGTTGAATTTTCATGCTGAAAATTTGAACGGTTTAGAAAACAGTTTACTTTTAGACCGGAAAAGATGAATTTAAAAACAGTTAATTTTCATTTAAGAAACATGAATTTTCATCCAAATAGTTGAATTTTCGAGAAAAAATAATAATTTTTAACGAGACAGTTGCTTTGACAACCGAATCGTTGAACTTGAAAGCAAAATAGCCGAACTTTCAACAAATAGTTAAATTTTTAACTAAACAATTGAATTTTCAACTTAAAAAGATGAATTTTCAACCCGAAGAATAACATTTTTAACAAAAATATGAATACTCTCAACGGCAAATGTAATAGTTAGGATTTCAACAAAATCAAAACGAATTTATAACGCGATAGTTGAATTCGCCAAGATAATTAAATTTTCATTAAAACAGTTGAATTTTCAACCCATAAAAGTGATTTCTCATCAAAAATGTAATAGAGGCATTTTTAACCAAACAAGACGATTCAACCAAAAGAGATGAATTCTGAAACCAAAAAGATGAATTTTCGTCCAAGAATAATAATTTTCTACTAAAAAAGACGAATTTCCAACAAAATACGAGTATTTTCAAACAAATAGTTTTTTAATAAACAAATAGAAAATTTATGTACATTTTCAATTTAATAATATCAATTTACAACAAAATATTTAGACTAGAAACCAAAGAGATGAATTTTCAACTAATATAAAATGATGATGAATCTTTAACCAACAAAAATTTTTTTTTCACAAAGTAGTTAAATCTTCAACCAAGTTGTCTCATTTTTAACCAAAAAGATAAATTTTTAACGAATAATGTATAATAGCAGATATTTCAACCAAAAAAGATATTTATTTTAAATCAAAAACAACTGAATTGAATAAAAAAAGTCGAATCTTCAACAAAATAGTTGAATCAAAGTAGCTTATTTTTCAACCAAACAGTTGTATGTTTAACCAAAAAAAGATAAAATTTCTACTAAAACAGATGATTTTTTAATCAAAAAAAGGAATTAAAAAAAAAATAGTTGATTTTTTAACCAAGAAATATTTCAGTTGAATTCTCAGCACCAAAACATGAATTTTCGACAAAAAACTGAAATTTCCAACCAAAAGGGATGAAGTACAAGGCAAACTAAGTACTGACAAGAATATTATATCAGAAGGACCGCAAAAAATCCATTTTCAAAATTTCTCAATTTTTTCTGTAATCTTGTAACATTTTTAACATCGAATCTGTCATGAACTTTATAAGCTCATCTTTATTTAAAAATAAAAAATTTATTATCCTTGAAAGTTATTTACAGTGCCTCATTTTATAGAAATCCTCTGAGTTTTGAAAGATTTTTGTTCGAAATCCCTGAATTTTTTCTGATTTTTCCTGACCAATAAAATTCCCTGAATGATTGCCAGGTTTTTCCTGCCCTAAGGCCATTATATTACAGTTCAAAATCAATTTCTAAAAGCTAAAAGAAAAGATAGTCTTACGATGAGTAGAGTTATCTCAATTTCTTAAAAGGAATAATTATTAGATATGATATCCTTTTAAAAAAACTTTAAATTGTTTATTATTATTTGTATTAATTACTAATTTTATGTTGAAAAGTTTTGGTGGTAGCCTGGTTAGGATAGTAACATGCTTATGTTCTATACACATTGGATCAGTAAGAAACTGTCATGAGTTCGAATCCCGATTCGGTTTAGGGAAAGTATTTCGTATTTTCGCCATTAATGTTTTTCTGTTATAATATAACAATTTTATATAAGTATTTTGCATTATTTTCAAAGCATTATCTACGAAGCCTAGAATTGATCCCAGCCAACTGTACACTTCTGAAAAAACTTTATTTAATGTTATTTAAAATGTTATTTCTGTTATTTAAGGGCATGTGATACATAAACAATGATCGATTTTAGCAGTGTTAGGTTCCCCCGGCTTTTTTCCTACAATAATAAAGATTTTGCCTTAAAAATTTGGGGAATGATAGCGAGCATGCTAACGGACGTCCCAGAACTCTTCTGTTGTGGAATAATTTTAAAAAAATTCATTTTGCTACATTTGATTAATATGTGTGTATTTTGAGGTTATGTGTGTTACAATTCTCCCCGCATCTTTACTTCCAAACTACACAATATTTTTGGTCGAAAACTTAGGACAAGTAATAAAACATAGTAACTAATGTCCCGGAACTAAGCTTGTTTGTAGGCAATCCAAAAAATATATTTCATAAATAATTTAATTTATGCTCTATGCCACTCGGTACAACAGATACCAACCTCATCGGAATGACAAAGACTTGACAACCGATCCTAACCCCCAAATAATGCATATACAGAAAAATTTTATTTACCAGAATATATTTTTTTTGCTATCATCCCTTAAAAAAAGAGTTTGGGGACGTCCGTTATTATATTTTATAGCATCTCCGAATTCAGTTTTTATAAATTTTAAGTTTTGTGGACAAAAACTGGGGAGAACTGAACCCGATGGAAGTATCACATGCCCTTAAGAAGTTACCTTAGACCGATATTGTTGATTTCTACTTTCACAGTTCGTGAAAGTTTTCTACATATGATCGATCGTTACCAACTCCGATGATAGTACAGATTCCTTATAATCGGTGTAACGGGGTTGCACAAGTTTTTTTATGAGTTTATGTTTTTAACAATTTTTTCCAAAAAAAGAAAAAAGAACTTTAATCATAAAAATTGACCTTATTTAAACGAAAAAGTAACAACTTTTTTATTTTGTTTCAGCGTCAAAAAGCAATCCGAACGGATCGGAATATATTGGTGGACCGATTGGTGGTTCTGGAACGTCGGTCTTCGCTCCGTCGATAAATACGGGTCCAGTAACCTGCCTTACCGGCGGGACTTTAGCCGGACTTTCCAACAGTTTCAACAACACCGGTCGGACAAATTTTACCAATAAGCAGCTCACCGAGCTCGAAAAAGAATTCCACTTCAATAAGTACCTGACAAGAGCTAGGCGAATAGAAATTGCTTCAGCGCTTCAGCTCAACGAGACGCAAGTCAAAATTTGGTTTCAAAACCGAAGAATGAAGCAAAAGAAGAGAATGAAGGAAGGGCTAATACCGGCTGACGGTACCGCCCCAAACTCAACAAGCCAACTAGGTGGCGCTAGAAGTAATAGCAATTCCCCCACGGGGTCTTCAAATATGGAAGTTGGGGGTCTTGCCTTACACAATTTCACGAGCGATAACAGCCGAGAGTCCCCTCCAATGACGACAAAGGAATGACATTATCATTAAGCGAGAAAGTGGTATATATTTTGTATTTCGATCACGGGTCACGAAATCGTTCTTGTAAATCAAAAATTGTAGGATGGTACCGAACTAAAAGAATTTTCTCAAAAAGATCAGATTCAAACATGTGAAGAAGGCGCAAAATAGCGTTTACCGCCCGTAGACTAAGGAAGCGGGCGGAAAAAGCTACTTTCCGCCCGCTTCATCACTAGGCAGGAAAGTAGGACCAGGCCTGAGATTGTCCAAAAATAAGTGGGTAGGCCATGAGTTATTGACAAGTGGGCGGGTGAGGGGAGTTTGTTTAAAAATATTAAACCGTATTTAAAAAATCTGATAACATATAAATTAAGTAACTCAATATAAATTAATAAAAAGGATAATTTTTTTCATTTGAAAAACAATATCCTACCAAATTGTTTGACATTCCTTGAAATTGTCCAAATCTGGTAAAATCATTTTAAATCAAATTTATTTTATTCCCTCAAGTTCTCTAGAAATTGGTTGAAATCCTTTAAAATCCACTGAAATCTTCGGAAATCAGAATAATCTAATAAAATCATTAGAAATCATTTGCAATCCCTTCAACGTAAATTAAATAAACAAGACAGCTTAGAATCTCCAGAAATCCCTTTAAACTTAATTTAATTTGATTCTATTCAATTTATTTTCCAAAGTTCTCTAGAAATCCATTAAAATTGAGCTTAAAATACTTGGTAATCTGCCAAATTTTTCGAAATCCATGGTAGTTTTGGAAATAAATTAAGATTTTTTTTTAACTCATTAAAATAGATTCAAATTTGTAAAATCTTTAAAAATCCCATAAATGTTTTGAAATAATTGGAGGTCCTATAAAATCACTTGAAATCTTTGGAAATGCTACAAAATTTTATTGGACATTCCTGGAAATTTTTGAAATATCTTGAAATTCTTTGAAATATTTTAAAACGACTGACAAACCAGTCAAAAGTGACTTTACAAATCAGTCAATTTGGCTCACTGATTAAATCAGTAATTTTAAATTATCCAATCTGTTGAATTTTCATCTTAAAAAGTTTCATTTTCATCCAAAAGATGAATTTTTAACCCAGTAGATTAATTTTCAACCCAGAATATTTATTTTTTACCAAAAAAAGATAACTTTCGACAAAAAACATGAATTTTCAACCAAAAAGTTGAATTTTCAACTAAAACGGAATAATACCAAAAATTCGAATTTTCAACAAAATAGTTCAATTTTCATCAAAACAGATAAATTTTCAACTAAAAAGAAGAATCATTAACCAAAAGTATAAATTTTTAATCAAGCAGTGCAAATTTAAATCATAAAATGATAAAAAAATTTTATTAAATTTTTAAAAAACGGTAAAAATCCTAGAAATCTTTGAAATCCTTTGAAATATTTTTAGTACTGAGAGATTAAAAAAACATCCCTAAAATCTGATGAAATTAATGGAAATATATTGAAATCCCTTTAAATGTTTGGAATCGCTAGGAATCCCGTGAAATTTAATTTATTTTCCAAAGAGCTTGAAATATTTGAAAACCCTACAAAATTCCTTGAAATCTCTTAAAATATTGTTAATCTCATGAAATTTTTGGAAACTGTTATAATAGTTTCAAATTTTTGAAATCCCGTGAATACTGTGGAATAATTTCACAAGATTCTTTGACATTCCTTAAAATTGGTGAAATTTCTTGAAATTCTTTGGAATCTTTTAAAACTAAATTAAAATTGAAATTAAAAATAAAAATACTAAAATAAGATTAAATTAATTTAAATTTGTTAAAAACGTTTCGAAACCTTAGAAATCTTTGAAATCCCTCGAAATATTTTTAATTCTTAGAGATTCAATGAAATGAATGAAATCTTTAAACCCCTTGAAAGCGAGCTCAAAATTTTTTTAAATCCTACATAATTTTTTGGAAATCTTAAAAAATTCCTTGATCTCTCTTGAAATTCTTTAGAATCTGTTGAAATAGAATAAAATCTTTGAAATCCTGTTTATTCTTTAAAATAATTTCACAAGATTTAAGATATTTTTAATACATTTAAGGAATTTTATATGTAAAATCCCTTAAATCTGGTGAAATTCTTTGAAATCCTTTAAAATCTTTAGGAAATCCTAAAAATTTCTTTGAAATTCCTAGCAATTTTGGAATTGTCATGAAATTCTTTAGAATCTGTTAAAATAGCTTCGAATCGTTGCAATCCCGTGAATCATTTTAAATAATTTCACCAGTTTTAAGGAATTATATGTATAAAATCCCTTGAATCTTCTGAGATTCTTTCAAATCCCTTAAAACCTTTGAAAATCCTACAAAACTCTTTTAGATTCTTTAACATTTTTTAAATTCTTGAAATTCGTTGGAATCTTTTAAAATATATAAATATACAATCGTGAAAATTCACCAAAAAAAGTAGAAATCTTTTTAAATTCTTTTGAATATAATTCAAATTAATCATTTCGAATATATCTAATCTTTGAAATCCTTCGGAATATTTTTAATTCTTGGAGATTCAATAAAGCCTTTAAAATCTGATGAAATCACTGGAAATACCTTAAAATCCCTTGAAATTGAATTTCGTTTAGTACCCAAAGTTCTCTAGAAATCTTATTATTTCACAAAGCATTTTACAAGATTTAAGGGATTTTATACTGATTTAAGAGATTTTAGATAGATTTAAGGGATTTTATACTAATTTAAGTCCTAAATCTGGTGAAATTCCTTGAAATCCTTTGAAAATAATTCAAGCATGTAAAGCAGGCGCAAAATAGCGTTTTCCGCCCGAAGACTAAAGAAGCGGGCGGAAAAAGCTACTTTCCGCCCGCTTCGAAAAAATATTTTGGGAGTCGGGCCTACCCTAAAAATGCAATCTCAGGCCTGGCTTGGACAAGAAAAATAATCCCTATTTCAAGAACGTTATATTCTATATATTTCTGTAAATAAAATCAAAGACCGGATATAAATCGTTGATAAAATTGTAAATATTGTCTTAATTCAGAAATTCATTACGAATGTTTCCATATATACAGTATTAAGAAAGAAGTCATCGGAGCGAGCGTAAAAAAAGATTAATTTTTCTTCTGATAACGCATATATACAAGTAATCACACGAACCTCCGACAACAATCAAAGTTTTTTTCTTTTTAAGCCTTTATCACGCAACCATAATTTAAGAACTCTGGTGTATAGCGTGAGACGAGGTCCGGTCGTGCCGTAAAGGATTTCGTGGTCCGTGACAGACTGAGTCAATAAAAAACTCGAAATATATGGCACTGATCTTTATCTTTAAACTTAAAAGATTATTTAAATCGACAGCTTTCAAAGTCATTTTAGTGAAATTCACCAAATAGATAAGGAATGTGCGTATATTTTAAATAGTAATGAACTATTTGAGAATTTTTCCCAGTTTCAAAAACTAGTGACAAAATAGTTTTATTTTCTTATAGAGAAAGTCAAGGTACAAAGAAGCTTCCAGGTAAAATGGGTTTTTCAAAAAAAAACTTTTCAACTTTTAATCCCACACAAGGACAAATCAAAATTAAATGATAATTAACAAGTTTTTGCCAAAAGACCGTTTTACCCTACATGTCCATTTTACCCAGAATTCTTTTCTTTCATTTTTCACTGATGAAAATTCTGCTGTGTGTACATAAGTATTCCACGATTACCAAATACTAAATGTATGCATTTGGTATACATTGAAATTTATAGTAATATAATGTTAACTCTGAATATTTCACAAAATTAATCAAATTAATGTGATTTTTTATGAAATGATAGATAATGTTCGTACCATCTCACGTGTGAACGTTGTATTCGATAAAATAATACATAGAAAAAACTGTGAGACCCAAAAGGATTCTTTTGGAGACCCAAAAGAATTCCTTTGGAGACCCAAAAGGATTCCTTTGGAGAGCCAAAAGGGTTCCTTTAGAGAACCAGAAGGGTTCCTTCGGAGACTCAAAAATTAAATTTGGGTTCCTTTGGAACCTAATTTTTGTTGCAACTCCTTAGGAACCGAAAATTGATTCCAATAGAAACCCCAGTTTTTTCTGTGATATTGTTCCACTGGAATATTCTATTCGTGTATACATGTAAATAGGACTTATGCAAATCTTAATCACTGTAATGTAGGAAAAGTGTATGATTTATTTGAATTAAAATTTACTTTAGGATCATTCATGTAAAAAATCATAAGAATTAAAATTCCGTAAGATTGGATTAACTACATTGTAGCGCAGGTTTGCATAAGCTTCACCTAAGTTAATAAATTAACTAAATAATTTAAGACTTATATATATGATATATATAATAATATTTAAAGTATGTCATACATTCATGGGTTTTTGTCAACCAAGCTCTGTACCTAAGGAATTCCTATTACTTTAAATTATGATTACTTTATCAGTAATTTCCTGTAGAAAGTTGTAGAATGGAATAAAATATTATTGTAATGAAGCAAAAAAATGATTAATTGTTCATTTTTCTTTCCTTAAGTATTTTACTTCTTAGGGAGAAAAAGCATACATACATTCTAAATTGGAATCAGTCAAAAGT
>CAKNWT010296894.1:0-18784 GCA_932066315.1 Andricus coriarius | reverse complement strand
TCCCGCATCCCAATCTATGGCCAGTCCGCCACTGCTACCAAGGATATTGGGATACAAGAATGCTGGGAGATTATATTTGGTTCCTTATCAGAGAAACGGAACCTGCGAAGAACAGAAGACAAATCAGGGACCAGCATTATTTCTAATCTAGTCATGAAATATTGAAATTCATAATTAAAAACTAATAAAATAAATCAAATAAATGTTTTCTATACAAAAAATGAAAAAAATTAGAAAAACAGAGTAAAATTAGAATTTTGATACCTTAATTCAATTGCTTATATCTCTGGTATTTATGCATATATTTTCTTCATCAATACCTTGTTTTTTTCCGTAAAATTTCGATGTATACACAAAAAATAAGAGACTGGACATAATTTGAATTTTTCTATTTATGCATCGCGATAGAGTGAATTTTTCATTTTTATTTTGGCGCAAAAAGTGGAATTTTCTCATATATTTTGGGACATAACACCTAAACTACTGAACAGATTAGAAAATAGTACAAAGAGCGATTGTTCAAAATTTTATTACCTTTAATTTGAGACCTTTTGCGACCGAATTTGACGTTTATAACTCGATATATGGCCTAAAATGTAAAGCCACCGTCGAAAAAAATGGGGAAAAATTTCAAAAAATCATATCTCGAAAACCTATCCATAAAAAAAATTTTTAATGTGATTTTCGAGTTTAGCGAGCCAAAATACATATGAAAAAAATAGTGGCATTAAATGTACAGAAATTTTGATTAATTTTGAAAACTAGTGTATTTCGCAGAATAGTGAGTTTCGTGGCATGACGTAGATAGGTAAAATGTCAGCCGTCAGGAAGGCTAGTACATAGTACTGCAACTGCATACGACTTTTTGGAGAAAATCTCCTAAATGTAAAGGTAAGTTATAAAGGTCTGAAAAGTAATATTTTCAACTGTAGAATGCATTTGTGCAATTCTCTTTCTTCATCCTTTTATCGGTTGAAGATCTTTCAGTTCCACGAAGCAACTGTCCGAAATTTGAGATTAGAGTACCACTAAACTGAGATTTAGGATATTTTATTTTATTTCCGTGATACTGAAAGGCCGTGAATCGACGAAAGAATTAAATATGACTGATAAAACAGATTCTACACATGAGGAATATTACTTTTTGTACATTTATGACTTTTACGTTGATAATATTTTCTCGCGAAAGTCGTATGACGTATTCCCATGACGTCATACTAAAATACTCAATTCAAGGCTTCCCGCTCTTCGGTCTCTTTTTAACTGGTCAGCCACTCACGCAAAGAAGAATACACCGAGACAGTGGTGGGAGTTGCCGGAACTGCGCAAATGGAAATAACCGTGTACAGCCGACGGTAAATAGAGGAGATAGGAAATAAGGGAGATTGGACATAGGTAAGACTGCACTGTATTTAGACATTAATTTTGGTTCTTTTATTAATTATAATGCGAGATTACTTCAGGTTTACTTTATGGTGACGCTAGCGTTCAGCTGGTCCGCTAGATTTGTTGCACGCTTTTAAAACATTTTTTATCGTGAGGGGTTGGTATGTATGACTTAGGCGTCGTTTTTTGGGACACGTATTATAGGCCATCGGAGAGCAAAAAAAGAGAAAACATGTCCCCTGATGGGTTTTCTGATTATAATGATTTTTAGTGAGTTTTCACAGGTGGCGGCGCGGAGTCGAAACTCTACTAGCGCCGCCACCATTTTTACGGAAGTTTGAAGGGCCAAAAAATTTTTTTAGCATTAAATGAGCAAAAAAGATTCGTTTGACCTCTGTTATCCTCTCTCTCTCTCTCTCTTTATAAATAACGTTCCAATGAATAATACCATTTGCGACTTCATGTTTTTAAAGGATTGAGTGATATCTAGGACTTATATGGAAATTATTTTCATTCATATTAATATTTCAAGGCAATTAATAGGTGCTTCAAGTATTAGACATTCAAATGGCCGAAATTTGATATCACTAATAGTTTTCGAGTTAGTTGAAGTCAGCATCACTACTCGTTTTTGTTTAAAAAAAAAGCCACTGAATTTTGTGCATAGCACAAATCCAGAGCACTTAATTAGCACTAAATTCCTGCGCAAAGAAGAATTTTATATCACTAATAGTTTACTAGTTTCGCATACCGGAGTTGTGACTTCAGCTGAAGTTAGCATTACGACATGTTTTTGACTAAAATTAGGAGGCACAAAATTTACTTTTTGCGGCATATATTAGCACTAAATAGGCACTAAATTCCTGCATAAAGGAGAATTTGATAACACCAATAGTTTCCGAGTTTCACATACCAGAGTCAGATTTAGCCAGCATCACTACTCGTTTTTGGTAAAATAAAAGTGCCCGGATTTTGTGCAGAGCATAAATACAGATCACTTAATTAGCACTAAATTCCTGTGTAAATTAAAATTTGATACCACTAATATTTTCCGAGTTTCGCCTACCGGACTTGTGATGTCAGCTCAAGTTAGGTTAACACATGTTTTTCATCAAAATTACCGAGCAGGAAATTCAGTTTTTGCGGCATATATTAGCACTGAATAATCATTGAATTCCTGCGCAAAGGGGAATTTTATACCACTAATAGTGTCCAGGTTTCGCATATCGGAGTTGTGACTTCAGCTGAACTTAGCATTACTACATGTTTTTGATTAAAATTACCGGGCACAAAATTGAGTTTTTGAAGCATATATTAGCACTAAATAAGTACTAAATTCATGCGCAAAGAAGAATTTTTTATCACTTATAATATCCGCGTTTCGCAAACCGGAGTTGTGGCTTCAGCTGAAGCTGCAATTACTACATGTTTATGACAAAAATTAACGGGAACAACATTTTTTTGCAGCATAAATTAGCACTAAATAAGCACTAAAATATGGCATAGTGCCCATATCAATATGTCAGTGTTGTAATTTCACCTTCCGGGACCTTAATTATAGATCCTAGACATGGAAATATACCCGGTAAGAAGGCTTGCATTCAAAGGTATTAATAATTTAAATTCCTAGGAATGCCGTTTCTGTCCTTCTTTTTTGAATTTCCTATTAGGCAGCGAAAATATTTAGATTCGAAACCCTTTCAAAGCCGATCGGAGCTGTCAAATGAACCTGAAATAAATTAAAAACACAATTTTCGTTTAACGCATTAGAAGGCACTTAAAAGGCTTAAAAGTTGCAAAATCTAGTAGGATTGTGCATAGCAAGACATTGCTTGATCATAAAACTCTGGCTTTATTCAAATGGGATTAATTACAAAAATATAAAATCATGATAAAAAAATTTAAAAAATTAGTTTTCATCACAGCTGCCTGTGTAGTAATGAATCTTGATAATGTAAAATGACTAATACTGTGTTATTAAATGCTTTTAACCTCATTATTATTCGAACAACAGTAAACAAGAACAGCGAAATGTACAAGTTTAAAAGGAATTAAAAATGTTCTATTTCATGGTTTATTTGGGTTATCCAAAAGTATTCAGAAAAATATTATCACCACTGGGTACAGAAAGGGATTCAGTTTAAGAGATAACTTCTACTGCTATGGGGATTCAAAACGCAAGGAGAAAAACGGTATCGAAATGGATTCAATAATTGTCACGTCACCATTGAACAAGAAATTTTCTAATATTTTTCAATGCAAGCCCTCTTGTCGGGTAAAAGTATACTCCTAACCATTACTAAAAATTAGTTTACTCGATTCAGAAATTTTATTGTAAAAATTGCAGTCGCACGAAAACGTGACTTGAAAGTTCCTAATTGATGACAACAGCACAAGATTGCGTTTGATTACTTTGGGCGTACATCCGCAGAAAATCCTGGTCAGCAAAATAAATCTTTCCCTAGCAATATAAAATCGTGATCGTAAAAAATCCCCACCGAATGATTTGAACCACGAGCCGATGAGCAATGTAAAACATTTTGCAGTCTGAAGAAGAACCTACCCGCGAGTGGTTCTCCTCTTGGCAACTTGTTCAAATTCCAAAAAGATCAGAGTTATAATCGCCCGTCTGCAGTTTGGGATCGGCTTTTATTTATTTCAATACAAAGGTTAGTAAAAATAACGCCGTGCGGGCGTCAACCCCCTGTTTTGAGAAAATACTTGCCCGAAGACTCATTTTAATTTTTTCAAGTTTATTCGTAGCTTAGTGCAAGCGGAAGAAGGGAGATAGCGTGAAAAGAATCACTCAGAAAATTTCTCTCTCGAAACTCAATTCGATAGGGAAATTTTCTAAGAAAAATTGTTGTTAAGGATTGACTAAGAAAAGAATAGAGAAAAGGAGTCTTTATAAGTACTGTACTTATTTTCTGCTCAAAGCAATATATCTCTTTTCCAAGTTAATTTTAAATGAAATTGAAAGACTAGAAGGTGTGTGTGTATATGGAACGCGAAGGTTTCATAGAGAATTTACACTCGCCCATCCCCATAAGGAACAGCGCAGAGGAGCAAAGACTCTCTTTCTTTCTCTCCACGACCAGTCTTCCTTGGAGATGGTAGTATAATACTATCCCACGATCGGTAAATTACAACTGTATCGTTCATATTAGTTTAGATAGAATTCTTTATAATTTTCGGAAGCTCTAAACCTGAAATATTGCCTCTTTTTCAAAATAAACCTATGTCTCTTCTCACATTTATCCCCCCAGGCATACGCAGGATTACAGCAACAGCGTTCTCAGTCCGAGAGTAGTAATAAAAAGACCCAGTGATAAAAACGGATTTCATTTAAAATAAAAATTCGGCAGTTTATGAAGCCTCCACATACCTCATATCAAAATACCAAAATTTTAATTAGTAAAGGACTGTAAACGTTTCTCAATTAAATCAACAATAATTTCTACGGCACGTAACAATTTTTATCAGATTTTCGAGGATTTCAGTAATTCTAAGGGATTTTAAAGGCACTCAATAAGGTATTTTTTCACATTCCCAGGATCTCAAAGTATTTCGTAGGAATTTAAATAGTTCAAGAGATTTCAAGGAATATTCTCAGATTTGAATATCAGTCAATGTATTCCGAAAGACTTCAAAGAAATTGAAACATTTTAGAGGATTTTCTAAGATTCAAAGTAATTTTCATGAGATTAAACAAATTTGAAGGTATTTCCAAGGATTTTACTATGATTTTAAGGAATTCAAACAAATTTTATGCGGTTTAAAAGAATTTCCTAGAATTTCGGAAGATTTGGAAGGCTTCTCGGCATACCACCAAATTGTATGCCATGCAATGCCTTTCACGAAACATGCTTCGAAAAGAGCCAATGCTATTTAATGCTGTTAACAACACATTTATTGGAATGAATACCAGTCTGTGCGAAGTAATTATTTTTTGAACAAAAATTCAGTTAGTACGCATTTAAAGGCATTGAAATGTCCGTTTTTTTCAAATGCCAGTCTATGCGTCCCAAGCAACTCCTTGTTACCGGGAATATACAGGGTGTTTTTTTTAACTTGAGACATCGAAATATCTTAAAATCATACGCATCCTGTGAAAAAAATATCGGTAATGAAAACTTTATTTTCAAGAGGGAAAAGCCACTTTGAACAAAATTTACCCCACTCCACCCCCCAGGAGACAGGGGGGTGGGTTTTTTTCGCCAATCGGAAAAAATTTTTCGGATATAACTTATGTATTTCATGAAGGAGAATCTGAATCTGTGATAAAAAATTAGGGTTGCCATTTGAAATTACAAAGTTACCCCCCTCCCTGCCTCCTGAGGGGGAGGGGCGGGGTCAATTTGTTCAAAGTCGCTTTTCCCCCTCGAAAATGAAAAGTTTTTATCACAGATATTTTTTCATAGGATGCGTATTTCTTGAGATATTTTGATGTCTCAAGTTTAAAAAAACACCCTGTATATAGAACTACAAATTGTAAATACGTAAAAACTAAAATAAACTAAAAAATATTTAATATATGCTAAAAACACAAAAATTTACACATCTTCCGATTCCAAAAATGCGCTTCTTGTTTCAAAGAAAATTTTAATTTAAAATAATTTTCTTATTTTTGAAGATATTATTGGTCACTATCTTAATTCATTATCTAAATAAAACTTAACATGTAATTATTTTATTTTGAAATTAATTTTAATAAAATCCCGTGAAATTAATTTTTACTTCAAAAATTTTGATTTGTACACGGCTTATCATGAATACCCTCTCACGATTCAGAATAAATAATAGTGCAACTCTAAGAATGTTCATGCAACTTTGGAAAAAAAACCTATAAATCGTCGGCGCGTATAAATTTTCATAGAAATACACAGTAAATGATCTTGACTTAAGAAGAGTCCAGATTTCAAGCCATTTGGAGCGCGTATAGCATTTGGATGGATGACCATCTGTGACGTATACGACCGAGTTGTATATTCGCTGCGTTTTAACTAATGTCGAGCAGGAGGTTTTGACGGGAGCGTTAATTTCTTCGACAAATTGCCAAACTCTTAATTTCTTCATGGAAATATTTTAAATAATTAATAAATCTTGGAAATTTCCAGAGAATAATAAAAAGAAACCATCGGAAAGATATTATTAGTTAATTCTTTAAAAAATTCACCTTATTTGTTGAAAAATATTCAAATTCTGATTTTTTTTAATGAAAGTTGTGTAAATAATTAATAATTCTTGTAAATTTACAAAACAACATAGAAAAGAGCATCGGAAAGACAGTCTTAGTTGACTCCATAAACAAATTGTGTCTATTCCTTGAAACATACCCAAATTCTGAATATGTTTAGGAAAAATATTTAAATCATAAATAATTATTGTGAATGTGCAAAGTAATGTACGCAATTCATATTTGAAAAACATACTTAGCTGCTTCCGTAAAAAAATTGAGCCGATTCATTTGAAAATAGATAAACTCTGAATATGTTCAGAATAATTGTTTAAATAATTAATAATACTTGGAAATTTATAAAGTATCACATAAGAAAGTTATCGGAACGATATTCTTAGTCGACTCTGTAAAAATATGTAGCCTATTCGTTGATAAATAACCAAACTCTGAATTTTTGTATGTGATTTGTTTAAATAACTAATCATTCTTTTAAATTGACAAAGCAACATAGAATAGAGTCACCAGAAAGACATTGTTACTTGACACCGTGAACAAATTGTGCCTATTCCTTGAAAAATACCCAAACTCTGGATATGTTTATGAAAACTGTTCAAATAATTAATAATTATTGTAAATGTGCAAAATATCGTAGAAAATAGTTATTGGAAATACATTGTTTCTTGTTTCCCTAAACTAATTGATCCTGTTCGTTGAAAAATGGCCGAGTTCTTAATTTGTTTATGAAAATTGTTTAAATAATTAATAAATCTTGTAAATTTGCAGAGCAATATAGAAAAAAGTAATCGAAAATGCATTCCTATTTAATTCTATTAAAATTGAGCATACTCCTTATAAAATATTCAAACTCTGAATATGTTAATAAAAATTGTTTAAATAAATAATAATTATTGTAAATTTGCAAAGTACCGTAGAAAAGAGTTACTGGAAATACATTCTTGGTGATCCCGTAAAGAAACTGAGCCCATTCATTGAAAAATGGCCGAAATCTTAATTTGTTGAAATAATTAATAATTAGTGTCAATTTGCAAAGCATCATCGAAAAAGTCATCGGAAAGATATTTTTAGTTAATTCTGCAAAAAATTAAGCCTATTCGTTGAAAAATAGTCAAATTTTGTAATTGTTAAGAAGATTGTGAAGAAATTGTGCCTATTTTTTGGAAAATAGCCAAACTCTGAATATGTTTCTGAAAATTGTTGAAACAATTAATAATTATTGTATATTTGCAAAGTAGCGTAGAAAATAGTTATTGGAATTGCATTATTTCTTGATACCCTGAACTAATTTATCCTATTCGTTAAAAAAAGGCCAAGCTCATAATTTGTTCCTGAAAATTGTTTAAATAATTGATAATTCTTTGAAATTGGCAAAGCATCATACAAAAAAGTCATCGGAATGATATTGTTATTTAATTCTGTAAAAAAATGTGGCCTATCTGTTAAAAAATAGCCCAACTCTAAATTTTTGTATGAAAATTGTTTAAATTATTATTAGTTCTTGTAAATTTACAAAGCAACACATAAAAGAATCATCAGAAATACTTTTCATATCATCATAGAAAAAAGTAATCGGAAAGATATTCTTAGTTGACTCCTTGAACAAAGTGTGCTTATTCTTTGGAAAATAGCCAAACTCTGAATATGTTTATGAAAATTGTGGAAATAATGAATAATTATTGTATATTTGCAAAGTATCATAGATAACACTTATTGGAATTACAGTCTTTCTTGGCACCTTGAACTAATTTATCCTATTCGTTGAAAAAAGGCCAAGCTCATAATTTGTTTATGGAAATTGATTAGATAATTAATAGTTCTGAGAAATTTGCAAAGCGTGATACAAGCAAGTCATCGGAATGATATTCTTAGTTAATTCTGTAGAAAAATGTAGCCTTTTGGTTAAAAAATAGCCAAACTCTAATTTTTTAAATAAAAATTGTTTAAATTATTATTCATTCTTGTAAATTTACAAAGAAACATAGGAAATAGTCACCAGAAAGACTTTTCATAGCATCATAGAAGAAAGTAATCGGAAATATATTCTTGGTTAATTCTATAAAAAATTTAGAATATTCGTTGAAAACAGCCAACATCGCAAAGGAAAGAGTTATTTGAAAAACATTTTTTATTCATTCCGTGAAAAAATTGAGCCTACTCGTTGAAAAATGGTCGAACTCCTTATTTGTTTATCAACATTGTTTAAATAAAAATTAGTGCTTTGAAATTTGCAGAGCATTATAGAAAAATGTCACCGGAAAGATATTCTTATCTAATTCTGTAAAAAATTGAGCCTATTCGTTGAAAAATAGCCAAACTCTAAATTTTTTTATCGAAATTGTTTGAATAATTAATAATTCTTGTAAATTTACAAAACATAGTAAAGAGTCATCGGAAAGATTATCTTAGTTGATTCCGTAAACAAATTTTTCTGAATGTGTTTATGAATTTTATTTAAATAATTAATAATTATATTAAATTTTCAAAGTATCATAGAAAAGAGGTATTTGAAAAATATTCTTTATTGATTCCGTAAACAAATTGAGCCTATTCTTTAAAAAATAGAAAAACTCTATTTTTTTACCAAATTGCTTAAATAATGATTCATTCTTTGAAATTTGCAGAGCATTATAGCAAAAAGTCACTGGAAATATATTTTTACTTAATTCTATAAAAAATAGAGCCTATTCGTTGGAAAATAGCCAAACTCTCAGCTGAATATGTTTATGAAAGTTGTTAAAATAATTAACAGTTATTGTAAATTTGCGAAGTAAGATAGGAAATATTTATTTTTAATACATTCTTTTTGTTTCTCTCAACAAATTGATCCACTTCGTTAAAATTAATGATATTACAATAATTCTTGTAAATTTACAATGCAGCATAGAAAATAGTCATCGAAAAGATATTCCTAGTTGACACCGTAAGCAAATTTAGCCTATTCCTTTAAAAATAGAACAATTCTGAATATTTTTAGGAAAATTGTTAAAATAATTAATAATTATGGTATATTTGCCAAGTATCCTAGAAAAGATTGATTGAAAATACATTCTTTCTTGATTCCCTAAAATAATTGATCTTATTCGTTGAAAAATGACCGATTTCTTAATTTGTTCAAGAAAATTGTCTAAATAATTAATAATCCTTGCAAATTTGCAAAGCCTCATACAAAGAAGTCATTGGAAGGATATTATTAGCTAATTCTGTAAAAAAATTTAGCATATTTGTTAAAAAATAGCCAAACTTAAATTTTTTTAAATTTACAAAGCGACATAGAAAAGAGTCATCGAAAAGACACTCTTAGTTGATTCCGTAAACAAATTAAGCTTATGTTTCTATGGAAATTGTTTAAATAATTAATAATTTTTGTGAATTTACATAAGCAACATAGAAAATAGTCATCAGAGATACTTTTCTTAGCATCATAGAAAAAAGTAATCGGAAAGATATGCTTCCTTAATTCTGGAAAAAATTGAGCCTATTCGTTGAGAAATAGCCAAACTCTTAATTTTGTAATCAAAATTTTTTAAATAATTACTAATTGTTGTAAATTTATAAAGCAACATAGGAAAAAAGTGTTCTCGGAAATATATTCTTAGTTGTCTCCGTAAACATATTGTTCCTATCCCTTGAAAAATACCCACACTCTGAATATGTTTATGAAAACTGTTTAAATAATTAAGAATTATTGTAAATGTACAAAGTATCATAGAAAAGAGTTATTGGAAATATATTATTGGTGATTCCGTAAACAAATTGAGCTTATTAGATGAAAAAAGGCCAAACTTTTAATTTTTTGAACTAATTGATAATAATTCTTGTAAATTTGCAAACATAGAAAAGTTTCAGCAGAAAGATATTCGCAGTTGACTTTGTTAACAAACTGTGCCTATTCCCTGAAAAATAGCCAAACTCTGAATATGCTTATGAAAATTGTTAAAATAATTAATAATTATATATTTGCAAAGTACCGTAGAAAAGATTGATGGGAAATACGTTCTTTCTTGATACCCTAAACTAATTTATCCTATTCGTTGAAGAAAGGCCAAGGTCTTAATTTGTTTAGGAAAATTATTTAAAGAATTAATAATTCTTTTAAGTTTGCAAAGTATCATAAAAAAGGTCATCGGAAAGACATTTTTAGTTAATTCTGTAACAAAATTTGGCCTATTTGTTGAAAAATACACAAAATTCTATTCGTGGAAAAATGGCCAAACTCTGAATTTGATTATGAAAATATTTTAAATAATTAATAATTCTTGGGAATATACCAAGCATAGAAAAATTCACCGGAAATATATTCTTAGTTGACTCCGTCTTCTTTAAAGATAAATGAGCCAAGGGTAAACACATTTTTTCAAGTTTCTTAACTTCTTAAAATTCAAAAAATAATTCATTCTTTAATATTTTCTAATCAAAATAGCACAGATAAATTCATATTTTCAATTGCGTAAGATTTCAATAATAGTTACAATTAGAAGGCCGTTATATTCTTTAAAAATGTAACTGATGGTTAAATAAAATAAAATAATAATCGTTCGTAATTTTTTATTGTTAGTTAAAATTATAAGGATGTAATCTTCTTTGAAAATGTAAATGAAATTAAAATAAAACAAATTTGTAAGTGTTCAGAATTTGTATTGTTTATTATTCTAATAAAAAAAAATCTTTTCGAAAAAAGCAAGGCTGTATGAGCCAAATATTAATTAAAATTGTAATTTTGTCTTTAAAAATAATTAGCCCAAGTCGAAATCGTTTTGAATTACTTAAGATTTCAAAAATATTTTAAATTTGAAAAAAGTCGTAGACGTTGAAAATGTAACTGAAATAAAAATGAAATGAATTTCTTAATATTCATAAATTTAAGGCTATATAATTTTGAATAGAAATATTAATAAATAAGCCAAAATATTAATTTTAATTTTTTCTTTAGTGTGAAAAATTATTTCAGAAAATCTTAAAAAAGCACAATATCATTTTATTGAAGAGATTATTAAAATACTGGAAGCAATTAACAAAAAGAAAAAAGACTGAAATTAATTAAAAGAGAAGTTTTTAAAATTATTAAAATTTGTACTGGCCACGCCAAACTCTGTATTTGTTTATGGAAATTGTTTAAATAATTCATGATTCTGGTGCATATGCAAAGTATAATATCAAACAGTCACCGGAAAAGCATTCTTAGTTGATTCTGTGGAAAAAAATTAAGCCTTTCGTTGAAAAATAACCAAACTTTAAATTTCCTTACAAGAAATGTTTAGATAAATAAATCATAATACTTTGGAATTTTTAATGTATTATAGAAAAGAGTCATCGCAAATATATTCTCAGTTATTTCTGTAAATACATTGAGCCTATTAGTTGAAAAATCAAACTTATTATAAAAAAAATTTTAGTCGTAAATAATTAATTTTTGGGAATTTGCAAAGCATCATGCAAAAAACTAATCTAAATGACACTATTAGTTGAGTCCGTGAACAAATTAAGCCTATTCTTTGAAAAATAGACAAACTCTGAATTTGTTTATAAAAACTGTTCAACTAATTGTTAATTCTTGTAAATTTGCAAAGTGTCATATCAAACAATCGCCTCAAAAGCATTCTTAGTTTATTTGTTTTAATTGAGCCTGTTCGTTGAAAAATAGCCAAACCATACCAAAGCTCTGGATTTCAATGAGCTAAACATTCCCAATCACGAGAAGAACTTTTGTTCCGTAAAAAACAATTTTTTTAATCATTCTTAACGACTGGAAATTATTTACAGATAATTTCAGCACAGATATAAAACCTTTTTTTGATAAATCTGAAAATTTAAAAAAACGGTACTTCTGAAAAGTTAAACAAAAAGGTAAAATTGGGTTTTAAATGAAAAATTAACAAAATTTATTATAAAAAATCCAAACACAAATTTTCCGAAATTTCAAAAGCTTTGATTAAAAAATATAAACTGGACTCAAAATTTGAAAATTTTCAAACATTTTGAAATATAAATGAACTATGACTTTAACGTTAAATCGAAATTGAATTGTTCAAAATACGAATAAAATATTAAAAATGTTCAAAAATGATTCAAAGGAATCGTATATATACCGTAGTATAAATGCATATACTTCCCCTAAGCTTCTTATGAAAACAAACATGTCCAGTTCAAGTAAACACAGATCGCCCATCGTCAATGAGATCGCCTTATGGTAACTTACGGTAACGACAAATACCGACTTTCAAAGATAGGATAATACAGGAAAATATTAAATTAAATTAATGAAATGTTCAGAATATTTGAAAATACATGTAAACATTTTTAAAGATTCAGTAATACAAAAAGTGAAATCGAGAATTAATTCCAATGTGGTGAATTAAGTGCTTACATTAATTTAGTTTATTTAGTTTTTGAAACTCAACATCAAGGTTTGCTCTGAACTTTCTTGATGATGATGCAGATTCCATTCTGCATCATTTGATCTAAAAATTTTAGCGGAAATGATGAAGCGCTCAAAGAAGGATAGTGACTCTTTTGGAAATAAAGTCTTCAATGTTCTTCTGGGAATTTCTTCACAAACTTTCGCCTTAACATTAAGTACCTTACAACAATCAGCGGTTCGTTCGTTTGCTTTTGTTGCCTCGATCATCTTTCTTTTCCATTCTACTAACTAATACAGAGTGATTTCATCGCTTATATACCGCAGAGATGATTAGCAGGCTTCTGCAAAGCTGCTTGTGATACATTTTAATATAAAAACGCAAAACGAAGATGAATTGTGCAGAAATTCTATTTGTTTACTTATTTTTTAACATTATGTATAGAATCAGGAACACGGATGTTTATACTACGAGGTGGTGTTTTATCAAGAATAATGGTAGCAAGTAGCAATGTTAATTTTTAAGTTGTTTTCCCTTGCAATCCATTTGTTTTAAATGCTTCGATTTCAATGCCAGAGTTTTCTTTATTATCCAAAAGTGCACTGTGTGCAAATTAAATAATATATACAATATTAGTATATTACATCACTCCACTGTGGGCCAGGAGACCAGAAATCTTGGCAAAAATTAATAACATCGCGATTCATCGAACAATCAGGCTGAGAGTGCTTATTCGGGGGTCAAAAATACAAAATTCAAATTGCGGATTCAAAATGGCGGCGAAAATAGGGAAAAGTTGACGGTTTAGGCTAAAAGTGCGTAATCGGAGGTTTTGGTGGTCGCTGAATACGAATTTTTTGTGGAATGATTAAAATACAAAATAGAGGATTTAAAAAGGCGTCGATAATTTAAAATATTTGACGGATTGAGCTAAAAATATCAAATTATAGTGAATCTCCTCTCCTATCACTCATCGGGGTGCTAGATTATAGTGAGACTCCTCGCCTCCCACGTATGGGGCTGGCAGATTATAGTAAGTTGCCTCGTCTCTCACTTATCGAGGTGTTCGGAGGTCTCTTCCGTCAACTGTTCTAAATTTTGGCCACCATTCTGAATCCGCCATTTTGAGTTTTTCATTATTTATCGAAAATTCGTCGTCAGCGACCCTAAAAACCTCCTACTAACAAGGGGGGTTAGGTTGGTGTCCGGCGCCGATTTTTTTGTTACTTCGCTGGTGAAAAGAGGATCACAGACTAAGATAAAAAATTAAAAAATTTGGGCAAACGTTCACATTTAGGGGTTGAAATCACCCCTTCTACATTTTTGAGCCTTTTAGTGTTTTAAGAGGTAACATTGTTTTTTGCTTATTGTTTTCACAGAAAATTGTTCTAATTGATGCTGTATTACAATATTAGCGTGAGTTGTAAAAACATTTACCCTCTAGAGTATCATCATTTAGAAAATCTACCCCTAGAATGCTTCGCCATATGACATATATGTAGTTTAAGATTATTAACTTTGTTGCTGCAAACATCTTGTTATAATATGAAATTCTATTAAGAATCATCAGTGTTATTCTAAATCACCCCTAAATTTCGTGCCGTCCACCCCTATAATATTATCAATGAATAAAAAAAAATTTAATAATATAACATTTCTGTAAGTAAAGTATTACAATATTCGGTTTGGGCAATCAATAATAATATAATTGATTTTTTGTAAAACGATTGGACCTGTTCTTATATTAATAAACCCTTGTAATGTAAAAACGATATGTGTAAGTGTAAGTGTATGTGTGTGCAATGTTTCAACGGAAATATGTACATGCCTGAACCTGAATATGTATCATCATTAAAATTGCCTGCTAAACAAAACATACAAAGTTTTTTAGGGTTCTTTTTTACGTAACAAGGGTTAATTAATATAAGAACAAGTCCCATCGTCAAGAAAAAATCAGATATATGATTATTGATTGTTTAAACCAAATATTTCGATCCTTTACTTACAGAAATGTTATATTAATATATTTCTTATTCATTGATAATATTATAGGGGTGGACGACACGTAATTTAGGGGTGATTTACAATAACACTGATTATTTCTTAATAGAATTTAATATCAAAACAAGATGTTTGCAGCAACAAAGTCAAAAATCTTAAACTACATATATGTCGTATGGCGAAGTATTCCACACGGAGAGAAAAATCTAGGCATTAGTGCGCGAACATTTGTCACGCTTTAATAGCAAGCATTTAGTGGTGCGAATGTGTCAACAGGCAGAAGGCGTGTCCTAAAGGCAAATTGCAAGGAGACTCACGAAAAAAGTCCGTGAAATCTTTGGAAATAAAGCAAGAGACGCCTGCAATATGTGCCTGATAAGTAGTCCATGCGTTAATACCTTGAACTCTCTTGCGCTAAACTCCGGAGTTTTCTCTCCGTGTAGGGGTAGATTTTCTAAATGATGATACTCTAGAGGGTAAATGTTTTTACAACTCACGCTAATATTGTAATATAGCATCAATTAGAACAATTTTATGTAAAAACAATAGACAAAAAACAAGGTTACCTCTTGAAACACTAAAAGACTCAAAAATGTAGAAGGGGTGATTTCAACCCCTAAATGTGATCGTTTGCCTACATTTTTTTATTTTTTATTATAGTCTTGGATCCTCTTTTCATCTGCAAATTAACAAAAAAATCGGCGCCGGACACCAACCTAACCCCACTTGTAAGTACTTTTAACTCAATCTGTCAACTTCGACAAATATTTGCCGGCATTGTGAATCCGCAATTTGGAAGTTTCAATCTCTGACCACAAATTCATGATCAGCGACCCGAAAAAACCCCGAGTAAGCACTTTCAGCCTGATGTTCCATGCATTGCGATGTTATTCATTTTGGCCATGATTTCGGCTCTCCAGGCCCCTGGAGGACCGACCGAACGCAATCATTACGCTACAGCGTAATGCTAAAGCAATGTTAAAGTAATGCTAAAGTAATATGACATCATAATTAATAAAATAAACAAAATAAATATGTAAACTGTTGCAATTATAATAATACGTAAATATTTACGTTTAATGATCATGTCATAATTGCACCAAGTTTCTCTTTCAGCGTTAAAAAATGAAAAAATAATGTGGCTGTTATTGCAATCTGCTAATGGCGGCTTCAAGCGGGTTGCCAATATGCAGGGGACCGACTACAATGACAGCCACTTTGTTTTTTTATTTTGTAACGCTGAAAAAGCAACTTGCTGCAATTAAGGCATGACCATTTAACATAAATTTTAACGTATTATTATAATTGCATCAGTTTAGATATTTATTTTCTTTATATTACTTTAGCATTACTTTAACATTACTTTACCATTAAGCTGTAGCGTAATGCTTGCGTTCGCCCGGTCCGCCAGGGGGCCCACTGTGCAGCGCTCTCCATGGCATGGTCGCGCTCGGCCATGTAGATATACCATGAGCAGCGAAATAAATGAAAAGTAGCAAAAAGTAGCACACCTATGCTTAAGTGCACATCCTAAGGAAGACATTCATTTATCTCAGAACTCAATATGTTCTGTTATGTTGTGTTATGAGCAATCGGAAGCAGGTGCTTTGCTGAAGAATCTTATTTTTCATTCACTAATAATGTGATTGTATTTGATTGCAATTGAGAATTCCAGATTCAATCGACTTCTTCAAAAAATTTCACACCTTGGCGAAAAAAATAAATGGAAGTAGGAGGTTCGGAATCGATTTCTTAACATCAAAAAATGTATTTCACGAACGTCAGTAGCACTACGAATTTTAATTAGATTTCTACTTTCTGCCTATACCATCGAAACAAAAATTTATCAGTTAACGCGTAATTGTCGTCAATCATACTTCAATTATTCCCGAATTCAGTAGTCTATTTCATTTATTCGTATTCAAAAATCGACTTTTAACAACGGAATCGAGTCTCCTGGCCCACTGTGCACTCGTAGGGTTACACACGTCTTCACGTGGAATTCAATGTTCGCATGACGAGTAGTAAAACCATGGTCATGGTTTTTCAGTTAATCCTTGCGAACATTGAATTCCACGTGAAGACGTGTGTAACCCTACGAGTGATGTGCGATATTTTATTCGAAATCAGTATGTTATGAAATTATAGGGCCCTCTGAAGTGAGCGTTAGATAGCCCTTTACTGAAATGGTGCGAGAACGTCCTATGGATTGAAGGTTTTTTGATAATGATGATGATCAATGTCCGAACTCTCTTCTGTTTTGTTTTGTTTAGGTAGTGATTGGTAATTTCGTATGACGCGAAATTTTCAAAGTGATTCATTGCGAGGTAGAGTTTTTTTTATGTTGTAACTCGATTTTTCAACTTTTTCCGTGTGCACCACGGCTAATCACGTCTTCTGGCCGGGGATGGCTCAGGATTGGAAAACCCAGTTACTTCTGTTTTTAAATTTTGGCTACCACTTACCTGCGGCTGCAACACAAATATCGGATTTTACTGAGTTCGTCAGTCGCACTCTTTCGACTCACGAACAACCCACGAAGCTCGTTGTATTTTATTTTGCCAGGCACCAGATAGGTTTCCCTATCCGAACCTCGTCGGCGCCGGTCCCGTCGTAACACTAGGTTAATAAATTAGCTCACTGCTAGCCCACATGAGAGAAAGGATGAGATCGGTGGAGCGAGAGAAAGTATTTCCTGAAAGTGACGTTAATAAATTCTTTCTATTTATCCAATTAAAATTAACAATAATATAGAATATTTATTCAGGATAAAAAGAATGAGCACAAAACAAAAGTTTACGAAATCCCGGACTCCAAAAATGATGAACAAATCGCCAGAGTAACCTGTTGGCTGAAAAATGGCCGCCCGAGACGCCCGCGCTTGTATTACATCACTCGACGTACATTGCGCGTGCCTGCAACCACGGTTTCCTTGAGGAACGCCCGCCTTAACTATCTATAGTCGGGCTTTGAGTCGGGCGTGCCTCGCTCCCGGGTGTCGCGGGAGTCTCGGCCAACACTTCACACTTTATTCCATGCACGTGGTCCTCGTGGTCACACCGCGCGGAGTCGAGAAAGAAAGTACTGAACACAGAGAAAAACTATCGAGGCCACTTACCTTGTAGCCATTTGGCAGAAAACGTAAGTGACAGGTCCCGCGTTCCAGTCCGCTTCCTTCCTACTCGAGCCTTCGTGTCGTGCTTCTCGATTGGTCCGTTGGAGTGAAGATGGCTGGCCTGTCGATCTCGGCCAATGGGGGCCTTCGTACTTCTGCTGCGCGCTGCCCATTGGTCCTCACGTGCTGACTCGAATATGGTCGTTTACTGGATCACAGCAGCGTGTGGTCGTCCATCCATACCGTGGTGCGGGGCTGGTTGACTCGGTTACGTACTGCCTTCGACACTGCGAGTGAAGCTTAACGGTATGGGGTTGCAGGGCGGGCTCGTCCTGGCTCGGCGGTCGTCTCAGTACCGCTACTCGCCGCCGGCCGTGGCGTTGAGGTATGGTGTAGACTGCGAAGCATGGCTGCTAGTTGCGGCACCCCCCACCTCATCGGTGTAGCACGACCGCCTGGTAGTGACGCCATGTGATCGTATCGCCGCTGAAACATGGCGACTAGTTGTGGCACCACTCTACTTAGTCGAGGAAACATGGTCGTCTGGTAATGACGCCATGTTTTGGTACCGGCGATGGAAGGTGGCGACCCCTCGTGTCATATCCCCACTTCCTCGATGAGACATGGTCATCCGGTAGTGACGTATTGCCATGCTTTTGGCTGTCTGCGTTGTCTGCTCCGTGTTTACGAGCTGTCAGATTGCTACGCTGTCTATTTCTCGACCCCGTT